>JARHVA010000077.1:0-132500 GCA_037957365.1 Torreya grandis
AAAATGGCATGAATCTTTCATGACCCTTTGAATCCTTTCATTTGAAAAGTCACATGGTGACCCTTCATAATCAAATATGTCCCTTTCCCCTTTTATCTTTATTTGGTGACTCTATGAATTCCTCAAGGTGACTCTTCATGTTAAAATGTGTCCTTTCCCTCTTTTGTCTTTATCTCATGACTCTTCAAATTTCTCAAGGTGACTCTTCATGGGAAAAATTCATCCTTTCCCTCTTTTGTCTTTACTTGGTGATTATTTGACTTCCTCATGGGCCCTCTTTTGACTTTATGCAACCAAAAATATATTCATTAATATTTAATTAATATTAACACACTTTCTCCAAGATATGAACATTAAAAACACCTTTAGATATTAAATGCTATGGGGCCTTTGTTCACCAATAATGTTAGACCTTTGAGATCAATATATATATATATATATATATATATATAAAATAAATGTTCATTAAGTACCATGCATGTTGGGTTTGTATGCTTAAGTGGAAACTTTTTCTAGCCTTGTGTGTGCAACATTAGGTTTTTCTCTAGCCTTACATGTGCAACATTGGGTTTTTTCTCTGGCCTTACTTGTTTGAAGGGGAAAATTTTGATAAGTAAAAAAAAGACTATTTTGGGGGGGAGATTAAGCATGAGGCCAATTGATTTGCCTTATTATGCATGCCTAAAGCTAATGGGCTATGAGATGGATAAGTTTTGTAGGGGTTATCCCATGAATTGACTTAGCTAAATTCAAGGATAACAATGGTATCACCCCTACCATCACTTACAATGGGTCAACTGATCCTCCTCTAAACTTAAAAACATTTAGAAATCTATATAAATACTAGGTCAAGTTAAATACCTTTACCGATACTAAGATATTAGCAAGGAATCCCATGGGGAATGCTTTAGATTAGTAAAACCAAATAAAATATAATTCCATCACTAGTTTAGAAGATTCAGTTAATGATCTAGTCCAAGAGTTCTAAACTAGTGATCTCCTTGAGAATATCTTGGCCCATTTTATAATTTATAAGTAACTTGAGATCGAAACTGCACAAGATTTCATCAAATGATGAAAGACCTTGTCTAAAAAATATGAACATAATATGGTAAATGATAACCTCTTTCATATATTTACCAATGCTATTTTTGTTGAGTTATAATATTAGGTTCAAAATCTCTCTCCATGTACTTTGGAGGAAGCCATTGACCAAGCCAAACATCAAGATTTCATTTTGCGTCAATTTGAGCTATACCAACATTCTATGGGTACTCACATGTTAATAAAAAATAAGAATCATTATGTTAAAAAAAATGGTGTCAATAACTCTTATTATACCATTTATACTACTCAAGCTATTATTCTGAATGAAACTCCAAAACAAACTTCCCCTCCCAACCACGTCACTAATCCTCATTTACCTTCAACAAATAACATCAATGTTCATAAACCTATATCCTTTTCAGAATTATAAAAGTGTCTATGAAGGCCTCTTCCACAAGAACTTTATCCCACTCATCCCATGAAATCTTGGTACGATCTCAATAAATTTTGTTGGTTTCATGCTAGTTGGGGCCATTCTCATGAAACTTCTAGATAACTTTGTAATTTGGCTATGGATTTATTCTAGGTCTCAATCTTGACCATGATTCTATCATTCGTAAACATCACCAAGCCTATGACATTGCCTTAAAATCCCATGAAACATAAAATAAATATCAATCTTTAAACTAGGTTAAGGCTCATTTGTCTATCTATAAATATCCTCTTTCAAATCACCAAGATAACCAAGACAAACCTACCCCTTCTACCAGTAATGTTGACAATCTTCTTGACCTAACTCCTAAAGATAATATGGTCAATATGACTAATATATAAAGGGTGGTTTCCCTAATTGATCTTCATCCCATCCACACTCCTCAACTACCTCATACATTTTATGTTATCTATGATTCCTCCCCAACTCACTTAATAGAGTTGGGTTTAAAAGACCTTATATCTTTTGATGAACTAATTCCAACACCTCCCTTGGGTAACACTTCTCACATCATTTCTACCACTTTTCTAACCTCTTTACCCATTACAAATGATACTCAAACTTCTATCAACACTTATTCTAATCCCTCTCAAACCAAACTTGCATCAACTAACCCACCTTCTCAAGACAATCAACAAACTTGTCCTCTAATTAAAACTTTTGCATCTTATCAACATAAATTCAAATGCACTTCAGATCATCCTTTCAAGGATCTCCTTCAACACTATGCACCTATTTCCAATAGTCCTCTTATAGGTTATTATAAATGGGATACTCTCATAGAGCTTACTAATCTCCCATATCAAATACCATTCATCAAACTTATGTGAACCTCTTTACATCATCATAATCATCTTATGCAACTTTTATTCAAAATAAACATCCCTCATCCTTCCCTAGTAGGATGAAAAACCACATTATCCAGATCAAAAAATAGCATTTTACAATAGTGCGAAGAGATGTTCATACATGTTGATGGAACAATGGACACTTCTCTTTCCTTCAAATTACCCATTGCTTCTATGATCCATGATGAGATTCTACTTCATGTAAATGATCATCTTATATTTATAAGTGTCTAAATTGGTGATATCCAAGTCAAGCATGCTTTGATTGATGAAGCTTATAGCATTTGTGTTTCCTCTCTATATTTTATCAAAACCCTTAGATATTTTGATTGTAATCTTAAGTGTACACACAACACGTGTCAAGGCAATGAGTAAGGATAAATGTCTCCTTTAGGTTATGTGTAGATCCCCATTAATATCCCACCCATCACCATTCATGTGAAGGTGATTATATTCAAATTACTCTATCCTATAACATTTTCTTTGGTAGGATATGGACTCATCGCATAAGAGTAGTTGCCTCTTCCACTTGCCAATGTGTCAAATCTACTCATAATGGATCCATCTATAGGATTCAAGGTGACACCAACCCTTGGAATTTTGAACAATTCTAAGACTATGGCATATTTAAAATTCCCACCCTTGAAACTTTATGAAGCATTCCATTTTGTGAATCTCAAAGGTTTAACTATCTCATCAATTCCACCTAAGGTTACAATGGTCACCCCAAACTCATCAATAATATACCCCTTAACATCATAGATTCTAATGATCATGAGCCTAATGAGATCAATATAAAGATTAAAATATCAGATCTCTCACCTCATATCATTTCTTATCATCCCCCTTTTTTGAAACCTTATTCTCATCAACCACCTTATGATGATATACCTGTTGTCTTAACTAAGACTTGGCACTCTATTCATCACACCACATCAGATGACTAGGTCATCCCTACCTATGACATTGATCTTCATACACCTGATTATGATGATGGATATACCTTAGATGATCCATTATTAAGAGGTCTTGTTCAGGCCCATGATGCTAAAATTATTCATTATCATTCCTCTTTACTTTAATCTTTTAGTATTTCTTCTATCATTCCATCCTATATCATTCTTAAATTTAGAAATTTTTCTCTTGATCACAGGGTAGAGATGGTGAACACACCTCCAATTTTTGAAGAGCCTCATAGGAGTATACTTATGGATCATGCTATGACTAGTCCCATATCATTTTTATAGATATCAAGACCCTTCTAGTTGACTTATCCTTGAGATGCTTGAAACTATCCCTCAACCTTTTATGAATCCTACCCCTCCCTCATTTGATCCCAATTTGGATCCTATTTGTAATCCCTCTAGAGCTAAGTCTCTTATTATTTTTGATCTTATGGTTCCTTTAGTTGAGTCCTGCCTAGTCTCTCTACCATCCCCACCTTCTATGGGTGATGGTTTTTTCCCTTTACCCACAGCTTTCTCCTATATCTAATAAATGGATCGATCAACCATATTATTATATCTATAAATTTTTCAATCATTAGACTAGAGATTGTTAACTATACCAATATTCCTCATCTTCCATTTTCACTCCTCTTATTATTACACCTATAAAGTCTACTGACAAGCATATATGTTGCTTACATGGCATAGCTAATCATTCATCCTCACATTATCATAAGCTAAAAAAATATATTGACACCTTGTCTCCCATGACTCTTCATCCCATAGACAAAGATATACCTCCATAGAAAGTATTACCTAAATATCTTTCCAAATATGGAGAGGTATATTATCTCTAGCACTAATGTGGTACACATCACACTGATCATTGTTATATCCTTTAGCAGCATCTCAAGGATGACCTCATGACCATTATTTCACCCAATACTCTTCCTCCCATAGGTCACTCTTGTAAGAAGGCTCACCCTTCTTACCCCATGGATCCACTACCTATGGTCCCTTATCTACCTACTATTTCTCCACCTATGATTCCCTCACTCATGGATCCTCCTTCCTTGATGGCACCTTATGCACTAGTGACCACTTCATCTCTCATAAAGTCCACTCACATTCCTTCTCCAAAGCATCCCCTATATGATATACCTTATCAACATAATTCTTTTGGCTACCTACCTTTTCCATTGAGGAGATTTGTCATGATGTATTTTCTTAACTTTACCTGAATATAGATGAGACTTTGGATGCAATCTGAGTTTAGCTTCATAAAGGCTTATAATATTTTATGGATAATATGTGTGGAAAAATATATCAGTACTTATGAATTCAATCATGGTGTTCTTTCATTTATTTCATCATTTTGATTGGACGTATGCTCCACTTTTACATTTATCTATTTTATATCATTTAAAAATTTATCAAATTCTTATCTATCTTACACGATGATTTTATTTTTGCACTATTTATTGATTATAATTATTCTTCATATGTTCTCTTATTACTTGATTTCACCAATGCTGTAGTAAAATACATATACATAAAAATATACTTGATTTGAATGCATGAGAAAATATTTAGAATATATTAAACTAAAATTTTGCATTACTTATTAAATTTCATAGAATGTATATTTGGTTTAGTATTAGGTGAGATAACCTTCAAATAATACATTTATTTTTATATTAAAGAAGTGTTAGTTTTAGTAGTATCCCAATGGGGTTCTCACATTATGACATCAAAGCATCCATATTCAACACTTGGACCTAATGGGCTTTACACTTTTATAAGTTTTAGCTCTTTGATCCATTGAGGTTATTATGTCCCTAACACGAAAAAAAAATGGAAGTGATCAAAATGGATAATAATTATAGGCTAAGTTAGACCAAATCTTAGCCATGGTAATTGTCACCCAAGAAAGAATAGGTATTTTGGACCAGGAAGTTCATGACCTTTCTGATGAAGAGGATCATGAGGAAAACTTATAAGAACATAATGATGGTGAATATAATCAGAACTTTGTTAACCAAAATTAGGATAATCTTAATAGAAACATCAACAATGAGCTCCCACCAAAATGGGTTTGATTTTAAACTAAATTGGCAAGACATCTAAAATGGATAGTGCCACATAAGTACAATGGATTAGTATTTGGGGATGGTGCATAAAAATGGCTAATTAAAATGGATAAGTACTTCAAACTTCAAAAATTATTTGAGGTAACTAAGGCTCTTTGGGATCCTACCAAATCTTTGGTGAATATTTGGCTTGGTGGGAGAACCTAAATGTAGAAAAGAAACTATCAACAGAAAACACTAATACTGCTTGGGAAGAATTTGTATCTTAATTAAGAAAAATATGGTCTCCATAGTTGTAATTTGATGAAAAGATGATAGATTTCCCAAATATCTAATAGGGGGATATGTTAGTTATTGCTTATTGGGAGAAGTTGACCTGAATTATGAAATATGTGCCATAGTACCAAGGTGATGAGAGATTCATGATTATAAAATTCATTTTGGACTTGAACACTTAGAATGACATTGATGTAGATCTCCATAAACCCACAACCATGGATGAAGTTTTTGAAAAGGCTATTAAGCAAGAACATAAACTAAAGACCCTTACATCCATTAAAAGAGAATTTAATAGCAAAGGGAAGGGATCTCAATAACAAAATTTCCCTCCCTTTAGAAATAATTTTTAGGAAAGAAATGAGAATCATCAGAAACATATTTTAGGTTCATGAAACAATGTCAAGTCTAGAAATTCAATAAAATCCAAAATATAGACATAAGGGTTGAAATGCTAACAATAACAATAATAGCAGTGGAAAGTTTAATAATGGGGGAAAGATCGTAGAGAAGAAAGGCCCAGTAGGTGAATGATTTAATTATGGTGATGATCATTATGCCAACCAACTTCCTCATAGATAAAATGATGTTTGATCTAAATCACCCCTACCAAGCCAAAATTAAGCATTTCAGTAGAGGATTCATGTAGTGGTGGATTACCACTAGGAGGACTTCCAAATAACATAGTGAAGGCAAGAGGTAAAATTTTTGGCTACCCAGTTACTGTACTTATTGATACATGAACATTTAAATGGTTTATATCTCTTGAGATTCTTAAGAAAATTATGAAAAATGTTGGTTTTCTATAAAATTCTTGGTCAGTCTAGTATGGAAATTGAGTAGTAAAAAATGTAGAGCAATGTCTATTTGAATCTGAGTTAGAACTTTCAAGATTCACTAATACATTAGACTTGTACATGCCCCCCCAAGATCTTATGATGTGATAATTGGAATAAATTGGTTATGGAAGCATTCAGCTAAAGCTGATTTCTTTGGAAAGACTATATCATGCCTAGATGATAAGGGCTACCCTAAAATTGAGCAAGGAGTTAAGCGAGATATTAGCCTAAGGCAAATTTATGTAATGAAATTGAAAAAAAGCCAAGAAGGGTTTATTATTCATGTAGTAAAACTTGATGAAGTGGAAGGTGAAAAGGAACCCATAATAGAATATTACCCCTTCTTTCATGATTTTAGTGATATTTTTATTGATGAACTATTAGGACTACCTGCCAAAAGAGATTTTCTTTTCAATCGATATCTTATCTAGTTCTGAGGACAAGTCAATAGCCACTTACCAATAGATAACAATTGAGTTGTTTGAGTTGAAGGATCAATTATAGGAAATATTAGCCAAGGATTGTATCCATCTACGTGTATCTCCTTACGGTACACCAAAATATTTTGTTAACAATAAGGATGGAACTATTGGGATATGTATGGCTTACAAGATGTTTAATAAAGTAAAAATGAATAATATATAGCCTTTGCCACACATTAATGTATCTCTTTAATAAAATGTGAGGGGCAATAGTGTTTTCAAAAATTGATTTGAGGTCAATTTATCATCGGTTGAGGATCTAAGAGGGAGACATTTTGAAGATTAATTTTAGGGATCATTATGGGCATTACGTGTTTATAGTTCTTCCTTTTGGTCTCACTAATGCTCCAGTTGCATTCGTGAGCTTGATGAATAAAATATTCAAGGACTATTTGGATAACTTTATTTTGGTATTTTTGGGTGACATTTTGATTTATTTAAAATTATAAGAGGAACATGTCCAACTTTTGAGGTTAGTGATGCATCAGTTGAAAGAACATAATATTTATGGAAAGTTATCTAAATGTGTATTATTTTAGAAAAGAGTGCATTATTTAGCACATATCATTTCAATTGAAGGTATTTTAGTTAAACCTACAAAGATCCAAACCATTATGGAATGGCCATCTCCTAAGAATGTTTATGAAGTCCATAGTTTCATGGGCTTAGTTAGATATTATACAATTTTTTTTTAAAGGGTTTTCCAAGATAGGGAACCTAATCACCTCTTTGCATAAAAATAACCAAAAGTTCATTTGGATAGATAATTGATATCAAGATTTTGAACTTTTGAAAGAGAATCTGACATATGCCCCTTCTATTGAATTTTATAGACCCAAATGAAAACTTTATAGTGATTATAAATGTATATTAGGAAGGATTTGGTGGTGTGTTGATGCCAGATTACCATTTAGTATCCTATGAGTCCACAACACTCTATCCATATGAGTTGAACTATAAGCCCCATGACCTTGAGCTCACAACTATTATACATGCATTATTTAAATGGTGGAATTTCTTGATAGGAAATCCTTTTGATCTCAATACTAATAACCTAAGATTGAAATATATCTTCACTTAACCTAACCTTAATTCATGATAAAGGCATTGGTTGGAATAATCAAGTGAGTATGACTTTGACATTAAATACATTAAGGTCAAGGAAAATATATGCCCTTAGTTGAATAAGGTATATAAATGATATGGCAATAATGAGGACCAATTTTCATCAATAAATTTTGAGTCAAGTACCATCAAATGAATCTTAAAATTAGGTCAAGACTACTCTAGAGACTGATAGTCATGATCATATATATGAGGGATACCATATTAAAGGATGAGGAGTCCTTAGATTAAAGGATAAGATTTATGTACCTGACCTTGGTGGTTTGTGAACCATAGTATTGGAGGAAGTACATAGTGCTCCTTACTTAGGTCACCCATGGGTGACTAAGATGACGGTAGATCTCAAACAACTATATTTTTGGCCAGGTCTCAAGAACGATACCACTAGTTTTGTGACAAGTTGTTTGGAGTGCTAGTGAGTCAAGGTTGAGAAAATACATCCAATAGGTTTACTATATCCCCATGATCCCATAAAATGGAAATGGAAAGTAATTAATATAATTTTTTATAAGGGGCTTCCTTTGTCAAAGAATAAACATGATGTGATCTTTTTAGTAGTAGATAAACTCACCAAGGTTGCATACTACATTCTAAGGAATATCATAGATGGCTTACTGAAGTTATTAAGGAGGTTTTTGTAAGAATCTTAAGATTTGATGAAGTACCTGAGAATATCATTTCAGATCGAGATACTCATATGAATTCAAGGTTTTGTCAAACCTTACATGCAACTTTGGGAATGAAATTGAATTATAGTTTCACATATTACCTTGAGACTAATTAACAAATAGAAAGGGTGAATCATGTCTTGAAATACATGTTATGTATGTATTGTATGAATCAATAATACAAGTGTGAGGATTACTTGTCTTTGGTAGAGTTTACATATAATAATTCACATCAATCAAATCTTAACATGGCTCCATTTGAGGCAGTTTATGCTAAGAAGTATCTTACCATTTTTAGTTAAGACAATCTAGGTGACAGAGTTATATTTGGTCCCAAAATGCTCTAGGGTATGAAGGAACAAGTCAATCTCATTTGAAAGAGACTGTTCAAAGTTGTAGATAGACAAAAAAGCTATGCAGATAGAAAGATAACTCCCAAACTTTTTGAAGTAAGAGACAATGTTTTTCTAAGGGTAAAACCCTAAAATATTTCTATAAATTTTGAAAAGTATTCCAAACTAGCATCAAGATATGTGGGAGACTTTGATATCCTTGAAGTTATAAATCCATTTGCTTATATACTTGGACTACAACCCACACTTGCTTGACTACATAATGCTTTTCATGTTTCTTTCTTGAAACACTATCATGAAGATGTTTCTCATGTAATGGAATGGGAAACCTTGCAAGTATAGGATCTAGGATTGGTTCTGATAGAGCCCCTATAGGTTACTAAAAATCGAAAAACTAACTTTGTAGAATAGGTAAATCTCCTAGTGTAAGGTCTTTTAGGACCAATATTCTAATGAGAATGCATCATGAGAAGACTATGATGAAGTCTTCAAGGCTTTTCCACATTTATTTACATAGTTTTTATTTCATTAGTCATCCAACCAATGTCTCTCCAAAGGGAATGAGGATGGAAAATCCCATTTTTTTCATGTGAGTAATAACTATTTGTGTATGTCAACGTGGTGTGCTACACAAACTCATTTGATAAGATTTTGTGATGTTTTATGAACTATTTCATTAATTATTCTCCTTTTTATAAATAAATGAGCACATAATTAATATTTTTTCCATACATTATGTTGTTTTGAGAATAACAATGATTATTTATGTGTATGGATTTAATGGGATAGTGACATTAAATTGTGCAGGACAAAGTAAATAGGATACAAGGTGATATGGAGAATGTGCTAATGCACTTTAAATAATATAATGATGTTTCATATTTATCATGACTTATTTTCATGTATATGTATTCTATACATTTTTTATTGATTAACTACTTGATGGGTTTTGTTACAGTGTGTGATTGTAACATAGGTTTTATGGCCCTACAAGGAGGGATGGTGTTATGGATGAGAGTTGGAGTAGATAGGAGGACAGGAGACAAGAAAGTGATCATATCCAACTGTGAATTGAATGTGTCATAAGGAGTAGACAAGTTAACTAAAATCCTTACTATTTTATTTAACCTTTATTTGATAAAACATTCATTATATTTTAACCCATAAATAGTAATATGAAAATATAACTTAAAATTCATGTTTAATTATTATTTTAAGCTTAAAAAGATTTCAAAATAACCTTTAAATATATGACCATAAAAAATGTGAATTAAATGATTTAATTGAAACTTTCATCGATATTTTCAATTTTTGCAAAAGACTTTTAAAAAAATAAAAAAAATCATTTAGAATTTTATTAAAAAAATGTTACGAGGACAAAAGATAATAAAATCATTTGGAATATTATTTAAAAATGTTATGAGGACAAAAGTATCTTCATTATAGTGCTCCCCATAAATAAAAAGTATCTTTGATTAAGGATAAATATAAGGAGAAAGCTTTATCAAGGGAAGGGACGTTTTCAGCCAGAGATAGAATGTAAGGAGAAAGCCATTTTAGGAGGATGTCATTTTTGGGAGTTACATATTATTAAAGGGAATTAGAATGAAGTAAAAAATAAATTAGTTATTTTTGCTTGAGTAAAATTTAAATTTATGAAAAGAGGAAAGGTAAGAGATGTTGAATGATTAAAGATTAATAATTAGGATTTAAGAATTATAAGTTTATGGTTTTTTTAATGTTTTTTAAAATAGTTTAATTTTAATTTTTTTGAATAATTAAATATAATCATTTTTAATAGTTATTATTTGTTATTAAGTATTTTATTTAAGAAATAATAAGGAAATTAATAAAATTGATATTTATTAAAGTAGTTTCAAAGCAGATAAGCTTTATTTTTCTTATCAAAATTAGAGATGTAAATTTAGATTATATAAATTACTTTTTCTTTTAAAGTTCTTGTATAAATTATAGAAAACATCAAAAGATACAAGATTATGAATAAAAAGAACAACATTATTTCAATAAGTTGAGCATAGGTAATTTGTAAATATAATCATTTGTTGTATTGTGAATAACATTTCTCATTGCATAAATAGTCTCTATACCAGAAGCTTTTGTAGTAAGGGTTATTACTACTCATATGATAGGTATAAGACACTAATGAATCCATAATGATATGTAGGATGAATTCTTAAATGAATTTATCACAAATGTACTTTTTTCAAACTTTTTTACTTTGTGATTCAAGGTTGTCGGATTAGTTTCATTCTCTATTTCATAACATGTTTTCCCAAAGGTCTAAAACCTCCTCTAAATGGTGGAATTTAGACAACATAAAATAATCATTCACCAAATTAGGGTATGATCATTCATCAAGGCATACACTACACTTTGATGATGCGGGTGGTATGGGACACCCTTATAAACCATTGTCTCGTTAATGCACCCCACTAATAATAGTGTTTATTAAATGGAGAAATTTAGGATTATCAACTATTGGATGCATAATTTACAAAGATTTTGGGTTATAGTAGTTGACTTCAAGACGTGAGATCTAAGAGATGGGAGGGAATCTTAGTTAGCCTCATGAAAACTCAACATTCCACTAAGTTAGATATGAAAAGGGGTACTTGTTGAATGTAAGACTTACGACCATAATCATTGCATATAAATATTATACATTAGGGAGATAATAGTTTCTGTATCGATTTATAATCGTACTCATATTATGTTGTGTGGAGTAGCCACAATGTTGACATTTTTATACATTGACCTCTTTCTTGCCTATGTGTCCTTATCTATCCTTCTCATGAAGGGTAGGGCTACTCTTAGTGGGTGAGAGGTGTGTGGGGAAACTGAAAGGTTCTATGGTTGGAGGTAAATCCCTATATGATACTCTCCCTCTTTGCATCTATACAGTTTTATTAGTCTTAGATGTTCTCTTGCATAACTCAGTACACATGAATGAAACTTTTTTTGATCAATATCTTCATTGTACCTATAGAACATTGCATTGTACGGCTATGAGGTGCCTAGCTTTTTGGATTTGCTACTGAGTGACAGTAGAGTGCTGAGCACTGGAGATTTATTGCAGGAGAGTCAGGACATTATATCTTTAAATTATATCATGTTCTATTTGTTCGTATTTATCATATGTATAATTATAAGCCATGAAATAGAAATATAATATTCAAGCCGAATTAAAAAAAAGAAAATTGTAAAGGGTTGTCTTATTGATGTTTCTTATATGGATAAATTTACTAATTAATGAAGTATTGACTATTCAATGCATTCTATGAGTATTATAGGGCACCAAGCCATACAACAAATAAATTTATAAGCTTGAAATATAAGATACAAGATTTGATAGAGGCTAACATTATTGATGTGGATGCACCCACAAAGGCACCCAAAGTTCAACAAATGGGAGCTAAGGAGTTGAAAATATTATTACATCCATTTCTAAAGTAAACAATTAATGAAGCAAGGATCACTTCAGGTGTTCAATACACATGTCAAGGACATCCACCACCAGCTTAATATCAAACTATAAAGCAGTCACACCCATTGCACAATATCATTGGTATGTACCTTAGTAAAGTTCAAGTTAGACCACTCATCACTTTCTTAGAGAAAAATATTGTTGATGATGATACAAATTTATGTGAAATCCTTTTATGATTCTATATAGATCATCATTCTATCTAGAGTTTTATGGTTGACAATGGGTCAAACATTAACATGTGCACCATCACACTTATAAAAAATTTGGGATATCTAGAGTAGGATATATCCCCTAAAAACATAGTTATTAATGGTTTTAGTGGTCATGTTCAGAGATCTATATGGGAGATAGTAGTTCCACTATAGGTTGGACTAGCACATATGACCACTAGATTCTTAGTACCTAGTGACAACAAGTTTAATATGTTACTAGGTAGGCCATGGATACTATAACTATAATCCATCCAATACCTAGTGCATAGATTTATAAAATATATACATGTTAATCAAGTGGTCCCAATTGAGGGTCTTCCATATGAGTATCCTCTACCTTTCTCATAGGTAGTTATATCCTAATTACTAGTTATAACATAATTACATGTTCTGCTATAGTTACCAGTTACAACTCTGAGTATAGTTCTTATTACTACACCATAGAGTTTAGTAGAGCCACCAATGCAGGTTAGGTCTAAATTTATATTATTGACATGTATGCATAATCTCCCATAGAGACCATTATTAGAAAGACCTCTGCATTAGAGATATGTTGCATATTCTATAATGCCTCCTTCTACTTGTTTTATATCGAGATTAGTCTTATTGAGTTCTCAGAGTTCTTAACATAAGACACCTATGCCACCTACATATTATTATACCAAATGGGTCCCTAAGACCCCTATAGTTCATAATAAATCACAGTCATTGTCAAAAATTCCTAGCATCACTCCACAGGTAGGTCCAAATATAGATCACTCAGTACAATAGAGTCTGGGGTTACCATAGTTGCTCTTTCATATAACATGCACAATCATAGTTATTTTATTTTATAAAGGCTATTATGAGAGTGTCTCTCATGAGGCTCATCGGTTAACATTATCCCTCTCTTCTTATACATTTTTATTTCTCTCTTACTCCTTGTACATATTTCATTTTTATGTTGCTTGTACATAACTTATATCTAGAAAATCCAAAAAACAATATAATATGCCAAAGACACAAAAACATTTAAATAATTACATAAAAAACACAAAATATACATATTATATGCATTTTTTATGTTTACACTTATTATATTTATGAGACACGAAATATGATAATTATCTTAGTATAGTCAGTTTTATCATACATACAAGTTTCACTTGTTCTTGTTGAGTGCTTGCAGATTACTATAGGACTCAAGTCCACTACACGAATCTAGACTTACTATTATCTACCCACTGGGGGCATATACACTGATACATGGGTATTTACTTGACACATTTTTCCACTTGGGGGCATCCTATACATAATTACAATTCCTAGGTTCTATCTTTCTATACTCTACATCCTAGTTTTAGCATTGTTATATCATTATATTAATCATGATACTCTTATTCACATTTTTTCAAGTTATTACTAATTTATAATTAGCATATGTACATCCTTTCTCTTACAAAAATTTATATTACATATTCATGCATACTTTCATTTCTAAATTTCCTAGTTTAGACTTGATTGTATCTCTATGATTCTTCTATTTAAGGGCATTTGAATATACAAATGTTTTTTGGCTCTATGTCACTTCTATTCATAGTTTGTATGCTTTGGACATGTTCCCATTTCTTTTTGTGTGCCTTCCTAATTTTGCATGCAAACATTTGAACATGTCCTTTCTATGTGGCTCCAAGCTAATTTTCTTATTGCTTGTGTATGTGGACATTTAAGTATGTGCTTGTATGACTTATTTTCTCATTTTTAGTGACATGTGCCATTGTATTGTGGCCCCTTGGAATAATTTACATTCCTTATGTGTTTTATATGTATTTTATATCATATGTGTCATGGCCAAGACACTTGTCTTTGCTTGTTATACACACCCATTTTTTGATGCCATGAGGGACCTCATGTATCTACCCTTCCTACTTAGGTGTCATGATGGACATCATGCCCCATCCCCCTGTGTAGCTACCCAAGTTTACTTAGATTTTTTATTATATACATTTTTATATCTATATTGACACTCATATTATCTTATATTTCAATGTTATGTATGCACATTATATTGGATTATTTTGTAGATATCATATACACTCTAATTAACACACATTTTGTAGAGCATTTTATTTAACAGACAACTCTTGTAAAGGTTTAAAAAATCCTCTCAAAATAGGGGCATTTATAGGGTTTTTTATATAGATCAACTCTTATATTTCAATCATAGTACATTTTCAACACACATGTTTAAATTAAATAAAATCAGACTCAGGTAAACACAATAAAAAAATAGCGACCCATAAAATTGTACAATTACATAGAAATTAGACTAGAAGGAAACTAGCACCAAAATTGGGACACTAGTGCCACATTTACAACAATGACATTACTTTCCAAGACATTATGCTACTATCCATTAGTCTCATTTTCATAAAAAAACCTATATCGGTAGAAATGTATAGTAGGTACAATACAAGTTTGCACATGTTCAATTATAGATTAATTAATTATACTCATATTCATATTCATATTAGTTTGCTCAAATTGAGGTCATCATGCATGGAATGACCATTCCCATATTAAATTTAGGTATCTAAATACAAATTATTACAACTCAATCCATAATCCATATGCTTAGATATCAAATTTGAGGGCATATACCTAACACATTGTTTCCATATGTTCACTTACACATCATTTGATGAGATGGAATGATAAATTCCATGTCATTATATATGATTTATACACCTAACATCATATTGTAAGTTGTACACTAGTTTCATGCCTTACTCCATCTACAGTGGTCAGCATTTTTGAGTGGCCCTGGCTTGCCTAATATACTTGAGTGGCCACAAAGATGACATACCCAATTAGACATACCCATTTGTATATTTATAGTTGATTCATATAGTTCAGTTTTAGATGTATCTACTATACATATGTGGATAATGATGGAGTCATAGCCTACTTGCGTTCTTGATCCACCTACATGACAGGATTGGACACACCATTAGTCCAATCCAAGCTATTCACAGGTCATGATCTATTACACAATGGTGGGCACTGATGGAGTTAAAATTAGATTGTATTTTCGATCCACCCACAAATTAGGATTGTGCAAGCCATCATCTCAATCCAATTTATTCATGGATTGATGACTATATACATGCACAAACATAATTTATCACTGGGTTTATGCATTGATTCACATACCTAGTGAGGTATATTCATTCCTTTCCTCTTTCCTATATTTTTACTTAGTTTTACTTCCTTACTCAGTTTAGTCTTTTGATTTTGATATATCTTAAGCAAATAATGATTAATGCACATTTCACTTCTATTACATGCATTAGAGCATGCTTCACATACTTAGACCTAGCTTCATAGGTTTCACCTCCTGGGTATGTCCAGGTAAGCTTCTTTTTCCTTTTTCCTAATCATTTTGATTTTCTACATTTCTATAATAAATTATGGAAAATGCAATCATCCAAAAATGGCATTTGAGTGGTAAGAGTGCTACTTGAGACTACCTATACTTATCATAGAACCTATTATCACACTTATCCATCCTTTGTGTGAGCCACATGCTTCCCTAATTAGACCTAAAGCAGTCTTAAACCCTCATTTCTTGATCTTGACCCTTTGTGCCTAGTGTTTTTCTAGCTAGACATTAGTACCATGATAAGGACACTAGTGCCACATGATGTCAGTGTCCTAAAAATGGTGCTAATGTTTTTTCCTCTTTATTTCCTAAACATATATATTTTCAAAACTAGAACCTCCTAGGGTCAGTCGAGACCTATTTTATCACCCACACAAGAAAAAAAACAATATAAATACATGAATTTTAGCCCTCTAACCACTATATGAAAATCAGATGCAAAATTCACATTCTAAGTCAAAAAAAATTGCTCACGATTAAAGTTATCAATCTTTATTCTGCCCTACTTCTACATACTACCAGCTACATCAATCCTAAGCTCAGATTATCTAGATTTCTAGTCTCAATCATATTTAAGGCACTCAAGGAAACTATCCTACTAGTTTCACTTACACTTGTACCATCACATAGGTGGGGAAATCTACATTAGGATTGATCCCTCCTTAGATTACTGGCATGTAGGCAACTCTCTTCACAACGAAGTGTTGAGGATGTCCAACCTACCTACTAACAAACACACTTTTCAGATCATATCAAATAGATGTTATAGCTACATAGAGGATTAGGGTTTTCTCAATAAATCAATCATTTTAGGTAAAATATAGGGTTTCGTGATTCATGAACATAGGAAAATACCTCAAAAATCTAGACATAGGTACACCTAGAAAATCAAAATAGTCCTACAAGAGGACACTACTACCAATAGCAGGACACTACCAACACTTTTTCATTAATGAGACTACTATCCAATTATGATGTTATTGTCTAAAAGGTGTTGTGACAGTAGGATCTAGTTTGTGACACTCAAACCAACTTTCACCCTAGTTTTCAACATCCATATCACCCATCTCATTTATTTTCCAATTAAGTTCTTACTTGCACTATTTATTACTATTTATAGAAAATTCAAAGCCTATATCAAATCAGTATCTATATTTATTGTATAATATTTATCTAATTTAGTCTACTCAACTCTTTAACAAACATAGGATTACAGTCACCAAGTATTAAAAGGCTAAAACACAAGGGGTGTTATGTACTTCTTCCTTAGTGTGATTCCTATTTTTGATATCTTAGTGATTACTTCCTATGTGTATCTATGAATAGTGGATAAACCCACTCATGAAGCTTCACGAGGTATCATCTATAACAATTAGCATTGGTGTATTCTTCTTCTCACAAATTAAAAATTAGTATCTCCAACATCAATCATTTATTTTGAGACTCAATCATATTGTAATATGGGTACATGATCATACCTTTGTTATTGGGACTCATTTTGGGAATATTTTCTCAATTATTCTCTAAGTGTATATTATGGAGATGTTGGCATATTGATAAAGATCTCTCTTGTCAGTTCAATCAGGTTTGGTTTTTTTAATAAGTTTGCATATTAGTTAAATATTTGTGATTTTTAGTAATATAAAAAATAAAAATATTTGTATAAATATATTTATCATCAAGTTATAATTATTTAACTAAATGCCACATCAAGTTAATTAAAGTCTCAATAAGGCCTATTCCTATCTTGATTCTTAGTTGAGTTAATCTTTACTAGAAGAATCTTTTCTATCTTGAGAGTTTAATTATGTATCACTCCAAGTTCCACCTCTATCCTATTATTGTTATAAATAAAAGGTAGTCCATTATTAATTTAAGGTTGGTTAATTGATAATTAAGGAATACTCTTATAGTTATATATTTTTAATTATTATGCTCCTACATTTAAAACCATGAGTTTGTGTGATGTGACTTGAGGAGCATAAGGTTGTGGTGGAACTCAATTATAGAATTCCACATCTTGGTTTTCTATTTTTTCTTAGTAAAGACACACTTGCATTGAATGATAAAAAATAATGATTAATTAGTTGTGTGCATTATGTAATAAAAAATAATTTCTCTAATTGCACTAATTGGTGTAGACTAGGAATTTGACTTGAGAAAATGGTTAGTTTGGTGTTAGTTCCAAAAATGAAATAAATATACGAGCATAACATCTTTAGGCCTAGTTATTAGGGGGAGCTTAGTTAATAAAACATGAATGAAAAATACAACTAAAAATAAAAAGAAACCTTCCTTTCACCTTCCTTGGATGCTCCAAAATGCTTGTTGTAGTGGCTTGCTTAGTTTGTGCTCATGAAGTATGCATTAATGGAAGCTTGTTTACCTCCATCTCTCCTTGGCACCTTGTGTCCTTGGCTTGGTGTGGTTTGGCTTGGCTCAATATTTAGATATTAAAACACTAATTTTCATGAAGCTTTAGAATCAATTTAGCATTATAACTTTGGCATGTGAGAGCTTCCAATTCAATAGGCAAGACCTCCTATTTATATATTTTTAGATTGGTTTGAAGATCAAACATGACTATCCATATCAAGATTGAGATGTGTGGCCATGAATAAATCCAAATATGAAATTAATTCTACAAATATCCCCATTAATATTTGGGATAGAGGGGTATTGAATAGGCATGGAGGGTCTTAATGAGGCATGTGAGACCCAGAATCCTGATATTTTATGTATTTATGGCTTAAGATACCACCCCATATGATGTAACCTAATGATGAAATTAAATAGAAATAAATTTTTAATAAAGATTTATTCAACAAGTTCCATATAAAATTAAATTAAGGCCCTAATTTAGTTTAATTATCCTGAAATATGATTAATCAACTTTGGTGCAAATTTTGGCCCTTGGTGCACAAATTAATCAAATTGGTCAAAATATCTTGTTATTGGCTCAAAATTTGAGTAGATTGCAATTGGAAGTAGATGTTAGATGTGATATAACTATATTCCCATTTAGGATGTTTCAAACACAAAATAACAAAGGCAAAAGTCTCGTCTAAGTGATTTGACAGAAAAGAGCAATCTAGGGCACCTAGGTGCAAAATTAGCAATTTGACTCAAAATGATCTAATCAAAGTTAGCTGGCCCATAAAATGCATTACCCCATTTAATGATTATCTAGCTAAAATTATCACTTGAATATATCAATTTCAACTCATTTAATGTGTTTTAGTGTTTTTAGGCTAAATTGTGCATTTTGGTGGAAATTTGTCAAAAGCCTGGTTAGAAGTTATCGATAGCCAATTTTAGGTGTCTATAGTTTGCCCCTATTTGGGAATATGTTGCAAAATATAAGCAAAGCAATGTATTTTCAAATAATGAGAGATGGCCTGTATGCCAAAAAGAAGATCATGATTGAAGAATAAAGCTCCAAATGGTGTTTGGAAAGCCTATGATGATGCCCCCTCGAGGGAGTGGTTGTCACATATGTGGATGGATGGTCCCTCAAAAATAAGCAATAATAAAAGGGGAATTAACCTATGATTGAGATTGATTCAAATGATAAAATGCTTGCATGTATTGATTTAAAAAATATTATTGATTTGCCCAAAGGTGGTTATAATTAGGAATAAAAGTCAAAATAATGATTTGCCCATTGACAGTTGTAATCATTAAGAGGACCTGGATTGGCTAAAGATGATGGTGCCCTAGTTAGGGCTGATTAGCAAGCATAAATCAAGGATATAACTTGATATATAGATTAAATATGAGTGGGTGTAAACATAGATGTGATGGTCTAATGACTAAAGAAACCACAAATAACTAGGTATATGAGGGTGCAAAAGGATGGAAGGGATGGATAGAATAATAAGATTGATCTTTAGAAATGATTCAATTGTACCTACCAATGAGGAGATGCTCATTGTGATTAGAAATGATACAACTAGAATGGTCAATGGGTTAATTTGATCAAGGATGGGATGGAAGGATTTACCAAGGTGCCAACGAGAAAGTTTTATGGCTCTATTGATTGAAGAGATTGTTAAACCTGATTTTTGCTATAGCATGTGATGGTAGGCATCATGATAGAATAACATGAAGACTTGGCTGAAATATACATATAGACTAACTCTCGATCTAATAAACACTTGAAAATAATGTACTAATGATAAGAACCATGATGACAATATTGGCATATGAATATGGATAGAAATAAGAATAATATGTGAAAGGAATCACCTAATGCATACATATAGACCGAGTCAAGGAAATAATACTAAAAGAAAAAAATAGGCAAGAGAAAAAACAAAAAAATAATCAAATAGAAATCACACAAATAAACAAATTAAAATAAACAAACAAATAGAAAGTTTGAAAATAAAATCAAAAGAAAGCATCCTAATAATGACCATGCCCTAGTAAGGGTGATCGAGGATAATTGACTAGGCTTAGACAAGACAAATGTTTTTTGGATTTTAAAAATATTTGAAGTTTTTTGGAATTTTTAGGTGTTTTAACTCTTTAAAGAATGACAAGATACCTACTCATAAAATGATGATAGTCTTTGGCTTAGGTTGCTTACAAAATAGTGAGAGCATATGGAAAGGGGGACTGAGGTGACCCCAACATGAATTTGAGCATGACCTACATAGTCCCAAAATAACCTCAAGTCAAAATAATTCCATTCACATAAAAGATAGGAAAAACAAACTAGGTCCCAACAAGTTTTCAAATCTGACAAATGGTCAGTCAAATGAAAACATCAATGGCAAGGTGATATGACAATGCATGATAAACAAGTGTTGCCCCTAGTTTTCCCATAGGTGGTTGTAACTAGGATAAAATAACATACATTAATGATACTAATTTTCTCATAGTTGGTTATAATTAGTATCAAGACGGGTGAAACATGGATTTGCCCATAGATGGTTATAATTGGTCTCACATAAACCAACTTGATATAGAATGTAAGATGAAAGATATCTTACTCGATCAACTATCACACTACATTCATAAAATGTCATTATAACATGGATTTGATTAATTATTGAAACTTGATAAGAATCCCCCCCAAAAAACTATAGGAAGAACCAAAGGAACCAAGACTAAAATAGGATCAAGTAGGACAACTAAAAAAACAAGTTTTGGTCTAGATAGGAATGGTATGATAAGATGGTAAGGTTTTTCTAAGGCTAATGATGGGTTGATATATTAGATAAAATGGTAAGAGGGTTTCCTCCAAGTGGTAAGGTTAATGGTAGTATATGTGATAATGGCATAAGGATATGTACCAATGGTCAATGGCATATGGCAAATGAAATGATATGGTACATGTTTTTGGCTTAGGTGATTGTTAGTTTTTGATGTATATCACCTGGGTATGGTAAAATGGCTTATGATTCTATTGTTATTTCTTAAGTGGAGATTCAAGTTCTAATAAAAAAAAAGATACAAATAGAGTAATAAATCATGTTAATTATTATCCCACACCTTGTCTGAATAGTTGCTCTATCAAGAACTAGCTATAGATTTGGTTATCAAGAATGCTTTTGTGATTCTCATTGGTCATTGATTTTGATTCCTTCAAGCATTAAGATAAGGTATATTTGTATCTTCTGCAAAGGAAAGTGCAACCATATATGGTAAATAGGAACAAATAATGGATGGTAGGTTTGTTTGTGAAATGAAATGGCAGATGATAATGGAATGGGTAATGGTTGAAAATAAATGAAGATTAGGACATTCAGTCACATTTAATATTGCTAATGCCAGATTCAACATAATTTTAGTTGTGATAGGGCTAAATACCTTTGAATATTCTCTCGATAAGATCACCAAACTTTTTTATTATTTGATCTTAAGAGTAGCTACCATTTGATTAAGTTGTAGATTGGAAGCTATTTTAATTTAATCTTTGATATCATTAAGTAGTGAAGGACTTTTCTGCTCATCTGTTGGTACCTCCAAGAGGTTTTCACCAATGAAATTGTCTTGATTATCCCATAACACCTTTGAGAAGGTTTCACTAATGAACATTGGCTTTTGATTTTGATTCTCCTCTAACACCTTTGAAAAGGTTTCACTAGAAGATGCTAAGTTTGAAATTTGCTTGTCCCCTAGTGCCTCTGAAAAGGTTTCACTAGGAGAGTGTTCTTATTCTACATGAATGTGGTCATGGCCTCCTTGCTCTTCTTTAATGACTATGTCACCAAGGATGCAGTTCAACAAAGTTTGACTCTATCAGTCCCAATCAACACTTGTGGCAGATGGAATGTCAACAAGATGGCTATTTTGGTTAGTGGTAATGGCATATAGAATGATAATGGAATGCATAGAGGTTACACAATCCTTATAGAAGATACTAGGATAACTTATGTTGATCAAAATTAACCATCCTCAAAAATTGTGGAAGGATCATAAATGTATTCATACTGATCTTCTAGACATGTATAACCACTATTGTAATAGTCACGAACGTATTCTATTTTTGAATCTGATTCTAAATCAAAGAAATCTAAATTTGATGTTGAGAATAATGTTGATTTTGATACTAAATTTTATGTTGGTTCAAAAATATAACCTAATTATAATTCTAATTCTTCATCAGATGGGTACTCTATTACAATGATGTCTTGTTGAATATTTGGTATTAGACAAGTAATGGCCTATGATGGCATGGTGGACTCCATAAAGATTGGTTTGTTAGAGTGGGACCCTTCTAGGATGAGAAAAAGGTCAAGAGACAACTCCTTAGAGATTGGCTTGTCAATAGGTGGATCTTAAAAAATAGGCATATGATCAAGGTAATGATTTGCCCAAAGGTGGTTATAATCATTAAGAAGTGACTCAACAAAGACTGGCTAATCAAATTGAGACTCTTCAAGAATTGGTATAGGATCAATAGGTGACTCATCATAGGTTGACTTATCACAAGTGATTGGTTCCAAAAAATCATCTTGGATTGGTTATTTTTATTGACCTTGGTTTCCAATGAGTTAGAAAATACTAGTAGTGAACACAGCTTGGTCTTCAAATGATTGGATGGGTTGAGGTTTGATTGGATTGATACCAAATGAGGAATGGACTATGGTTATATAATGGTAGGGAATTAGGGAGCATGAATGATCACATGAGCCAAAGAACAAAGTCCTAAAATGGTAATGATAGGGCGGTGTGGAACTTGATTGCTTGCACAAGCCAAAGGATTAGGTCTTGAAATGATGAAGGGGTGTTGTGGAACTTGATTTCTCACACAAGCCAAAAGATGAGGTCCCAAAATAGAAATGGTATGGAATTGTGGAGCCTGATTGATTGTAAAAGATAAGGGATGAGGTCTTAGTATAGAAATGGTTGGGTGGTGTGTAGCTTGATTGCTTGCATAAGCCAAAAAATGAGGTCTCATAATGGTAATGGTATTTTTAAGATATTGTGGAGCTTGGTAGCTCATATAATCTAAAGGAGGGTTAGGGGTAGTCGATGATCAGATTAAAAAAAGACATTATGGAGCTTGATTACTTACACAAGCCAAAGCATCAAAATACTCTTGATAAACCATATCATCCCAATCATGATTTGGATCATAAGCTGGTTATTGATTATGTTCTCTATACTGATTATCATAAAGAGGGTATGGATCCATATCTCAAATAACATTATCTATAGTTGGGTCTTCAAAGTCCTCCTTAAAAGCCTCTTCATACCAATCCAGGTCTTGAGTTGGATCGTAAGCTAGTTTGTGACTTTGTTCCCATGAATGATTATTATGAGGTAGATAGAAATCTATCTCACAAACCATATCATCATCATTGGGGTCTTGACCAAATCCATAAAAGTCATTTTGTGCGGCCATTATATCATAAGTTGGATTGTGCATGACTCCACCATAAGTGTAGTTAGACATATCTGCACAAATGATGAAAGCTCTTAAACAAAAGGCTTAGAGTTTTACAAACTTTGAAAGACAATGTCCAAAGGAAAAAAGGTTCAAACTTGGTCTAACTTGGTCAAAAGTGGATTTGTATCTCCAAACAATGTGTTTCTACACTAAATCGCTTTCTACATTCAAAAGATAGAGAAATGAGAAACTTAAAGAAATGGTCAAGGCTAGAGTACCTGGATATAGTCTGTGCACCGTAATCCAGACGCTGTGAGCACTCCTCTTTGGCTGTGGAGGAATGACACCTGCAAAGAAAGAGACTTGGACACAAAGAATGTTAGATAAAGAGATGGTGGGTTGCCAAGTGAAAGCTTGATCCCAGAAGTATGAAAACTTCCTTAAGGGATGTCAACCCACCAGTAAAAGATAGATAAAAGACTGATAAAAGATAGAATGCCAGAATACCGAAATGATAACAAACTAGAAAGGAAAGAGAAGACAAATGTTTACCTAAAAGGAGCTGTCAGCCTGATCACAGTCACCGAGGTTGGGGGTGTTTCTGGCATCGATTGTCTGGTCTGCTGATGTCAGTTATTCTACCGACGTTGGTTGGGGTAATGACCGGCATCGGTTGGGGCAGTGGCTTATAATCGGGTCTGGTTGAGTTTCTTGGTCTGTGGACAGGTCTGGTCAGGGTCTAGTCTGTGGATGGGTCTAAGACAGAGTTTATGGACATGCTTGAATGGTTTGGGGAATGGTCTGGGTCTGGTTGGATGCTCTGTGTAGGGTCTTTGTTGGTAGGAGGGATGATCTAATAGAAGGATCAAACAGAAGGTAGAGATAACAAAAAAATAGGGTTCGGGACTGGTCTAGTATGGGGATAGGATGCTGAATCTAGTTTTAAAACAAATGACTAGAAAACACAAATAAAACATAGAAGAAAACTTACCTGTGTCTTGCTGAAGGAGTGGTGTTGATCCCGTACCTATTGCTGGTGTTGCTGGTTGATGCAGAGTCCCTATTGTGCTTGCAAAAGTTTGCTGTGCAAGGTCAAGAGGAAGGAGAATGGAATGCCAAAGTGCCAAGAGAATTATGTTTGCCAGTCGAGGGGGGTCTACAACGGATGTAGGAAATGGTCTTGAAGGCTGTCAATGTCGGTAGAATCACCGACGTCAGCCGTAGGGTAGCCGACGTCGGCAGTGGCAGAATGGGGACAGAGACTAAAAATAGCCTCTGTCCATTCTTGCATGCCGTCGGGTCAAGGGGTTGTGGGGAGAACGGTCATGAGGATGCTTAATGGGCGTGGGAGGAAGATAATGGGGAGATTTGGGGTAATAAAAGCTAGGAGGGAGGTGGGGGGATCCAAGGAGGGGATCCAAGGTGGCAAGGGTGAGGTGGAAAGGGGGCCACTAAATTAAAATGTTTAAGCTATTTTAATTTAATGAATGGAGGGGACTAGGACAAGGGTTAGGATATGGGCCAAGGGGGTTAAGGGTGAAAGACGAAAGATGATCGAGGTGCAGACACATTTCTGGTGTCTACATTTGCCCCTTTTTATCTTGTTGGTTGTTCTTGATGAATTGTAAGACAAAAATAGGAGTTGGTTGCCCCAAGATGAAGATGAGGTGTTTCCCCCTCAAAGCGAGAGTCAAGGGAAGGGAACCAGAGATTGAGTGTCGATTTGACAGAGAGATGGGTAGAGAGGGTGAGTTTGAATGCTGCAATAGTCATGATTGCACGTATACCACTTCACGAGATGGTCGGGTCAAATTGTCGCATGTCGAGGGTCGAGGAGTGCCAAAATTAAAGTAACTGGGCCCCAGCATTTAGTCATCTGCTGATCGGGTCACTCAATCTAAGCTGAAGCTCCAAATGGTCATCGTGTTCAAGGTATCTCAGGCTCAGGAAGTGCTCCCAGAAACATGAAAAAGCCACAAGTAGTAGGGATCAACCGACTCGCGATCCTATACTTGTGAAGGTCAAAAATAAGTCTGCAGACAATTCTGCTAACCAGTCACGAGGTAGCATACAAGCAAAAACAACCAAGGCAACATTGTCTTGGAAGTGGTCAAAGTCGGAGGAGATAGGCATGATCTCCAATGGTCATGGGTCAAGGTGGATGGATGGATGAAAGGATGTGGCCGAGCTAACCTCAAAACACTGAGTGCTGCCTACATAGCCCTTGTGTAAAAGGGCCTCAGGCCAATGTAGTTCTCCCTAAAGGGGAGGAAGGGTTGAAGAGATTGATTGGTTTTGGTCAAAGTGGTTGATGGACTGGTCGTGGTCAAGGTCAAGGTCGAGGATTGGTTTTGGATGAGGTCAAGGTCATGGTCAAGAGGAGGAACGGTTTGCCCATTAGAGGGATGAACAAATGAGGGTGGTCGAGTTAACCCCAGAAGACATTGTGTCGTCAGAGTGCTGCTTACATAGCCCCAGTCTTAGGGCCTCAGACCAATGTAGTTTAGAACTAGGGTCTGAGTAGTATATAGGTGGTCAAAAGAGTTGAATGATTGGCTTTGGTCAAGGTCAGAATGATGAGGAGAAAAAAAAGATGTTACAGCCTTTTCCAAATGGTGTATTCTGTAACATTGGTCGAGAGGTCTTTCATCCCTAGTAATTGTCCATAGTCATGATGGATGTATGCAAAAAATGAATTAGGGTCTATTTATGCTTCAGCAAGGATTGGTTTATGCTTAACATAAATTGGGTCTGGTTGATAGTTTCTATGTGTATTGGTGTCCATAGAAACTATGTGAAAAGGACTAGGACGATGCCTGATGTCATGATGCAAATGATGAAAATGTCGAGGTTGGAGTTGAGTTGATTGGGTTTGACAAGTGATGAAGTTGAATGTGACCAAAGTGTAGAGAAGAAGTGAAAGGCAAATTGCTCTTTCATTGACAAGGACCGAAAAGAGAGCATAGATAGGGGTTGTTAGAACCAAGAGCCCCATTCATGCGTTGTGTCTGTGACCATGAGTTGTGTTAGAACGGTGATTGAATCACTTCAACATTAAAGTGAGCTCGAAGTCCCTTGAGCAGGTGTTATGATAGGAGGAGGATAGGGTAACCCAATTTAAGAGCAGGAAGAACTTTGCCCCTTTTTATAAGAGACCTTGAGACAACTACAAGCCAAGTCCATGACCCTTTTTTTGTTTTTTTTTTTTGGTGCAGACTGATCAATGCGGGAAGTCTGCATAGAGATGTCATTTGGCTTTGTGGTCATGTTGCAATGATGATCAATGTGGGAAGCTTCTAGGGAAGTGCTGTTTGTAGCAAGATTTAGTCATAGCCATCCTTCGAGGGAGTGGTCTATATTTTTGCTTTATAAGAGTTTGAATAGCTGTCCTTCAAGGGAGCAGTCTATTAGCTACAGCAATGATAGTACAGCTATCCTTCGAGGGAGCAATCTGCTTTTTGATTTGATTTTGTGACCTTGGATATGTTTTGACATCTTGATTTTGATTTTTTTTTTGACAGAATGTGGAGTCATGGACAAGACTATAGAAGGTCAAGGGCTCCCTTTTATTAGGACAAAGCATCCATGCGTCATAAAAGGGTTGTAGAGGACTTGTTTAACAGGGATAGGGTTGAAAGGGATAAGGATTAGGAGGATGAGGATTGCTCAAGGGGCAAGCTCAAGTTAAAAGTCAAGTGGATGAGTACTCATCTAACAGTAGAATGGTCAAAGATGCAACGCATTAAGAGGCTCAGGTTCTGGCTGTCTGTCGAGAGAGGACAGACGATAAGTCCCTGACCCATACTTGTGCGTGATGATGAAAGGTCCAAGCCAATTAGGGGCAAATTTGCCTCACCTACTTCACTCCATATTGGTCACGTGCTAGTTTTCTTTGAGGATGAGGTCTCCGATGTTGAAATCTCATTCTCACAGATGTTTGTCGTAGGCTCGCTTGATGCAATTTTGATAGACATGGAGATGATTAAGGGCAGCAAGATGGCGCTCGTCAAGTAACTCAAGTTGAGCTAGGTGATCTTGACGAAAGTCATCATTGGAGAAAATGTCATGCAAAGAGATGCAGAGAGATGGGATCTGTACTTCAAGAGGTAAGACAGCCTCTATTCCGTACACTAGAGAGAAAGGGGTAGCACCCATAGAGGTTCAGATGCTAGTGCGGTAGGCCCACAAAGTGAAGGGAATGTGAATGTGCCAATCCCTTCCAGTGTCGTTCACCACCTTCATGAGAATCTTAGTCAAAATTTTGTTGGAAGCCTCGGCCTGCCCATTTGCTTGCAGGTAGTAAGGCAAAGAAAAGCTAAGCTAAATGCCAAATGAGTCGCATAGTTTTTGGACAGTCTTATTTTTTAAGGACTTACCGTTGTCAGTGATGATTTTGTGAGGAACACCAAAATGACAGATGATGTGGCTACTGATGAAGTTGACAATTTTGTCAGCTTTTGTGGAGATGAGAGGAATGACTTCCACCCACTTGGTGAAATACTCAGTGGCAATGATAATGCATTGATGACAAAGAGATGAGTGAGGGTTAATCTCACCGATGAGATCTAAGCCCCACTGGGAAAAAGGCTAGAAATCCTGAGTGACTTGTAAGGCATGGCTATGGAGATGAAGCAAGTTAGAGTGTTGCTGACGCTTGATCCAACACCTTACATAGTCACTACAGTCTTGATGAAGGGTGGGCCAATAATAACCCAGGTGAAAGATGTGCTTGGCAACCGAGTTCCCACTGAAGTGTCTACCACAAATCCTGTTGTGGACTTGTTTTATGGCTTGAGAGGCTTCAGTGGAGGTTAGACAGTGAAGAAGGAGGCCATCGAATCCTCGCTTATAGAGAAGACCCCCTAGCATGGTATAGCGAGCTGTGCATTTGATGAAAGCTTGCTGCGCATTGCTAGAGAGGTTGGGAGGAATGATAGAAAGAGACAAGTAGTCCACAAGTTGCTTATACCAATCATCTCATGGACTAGAATTGACAGTGTTGATATAATTGATGTGAGGAGAGATGTATGAAGGCAATGGTACATGATGCACCATGACAAAAAGTTGAGATGACGATGATGAAGACGGGATATGCGAGGCAAGAGAAGCCATGGTGTCAGTAAACTTGTTCATGGATCGAGAAACAGTCTGCAAGAGGTAATGGTCGAAAGATGCTAAAAGAAGGTCGGCATGGTTTTTATACCTTTACAAAACTTAATTTTTATAGAGGTATGAACCATTGACTTGATTGACGATGAGCTGCGAGTCGCTGAAGATGTTGATAGACTTGATGCTGAGAGAAAGGGTGGTTTGAAGTCCCAAAATTAAGGCCTTGTATTTAGCCATATTATTGGTACAATCAAAGTCAAGCTTGAAAGATAGAGGCATGGGATCCCCTTTGAGTGGGATGAGGATGACCCCCACACCCCCATCGAGTTGACATTTGGAGCCGTCAAAGAACATGGTCATTTGGTAGACGGTGTCATCGACGGAAAGTGTGGCGATAGACTCGTCAGGGAACTCACACTGTGAAGGTTGATTGTCGGGAAGAGGGGAATCTGCTAGTTGGTCAGTGATGGATTGCCCCTTGATATATTTCTACTGGATGAATTCGAGGTCGAACTCAACAAGCAGCATGAGCCATTGAGCCATACGTTGATTCTGTATGGCTTGGAGTGCATATGTCGAATAGGGTCAATGTGAGTGATGACAAAGGTTTTGTGGTTGAGAAGATAGTGGCAGAGCTTGGTAGTGGCAAAGACTAATGCCAAATAGAGTTTCTCGATATGAGTATATCGAGTTTCATAGTCGACCAGTGTTTGGCTGATATAGTAAACTGCTTGCTCATGGTGATGCTCATCTCAGTGCGCGATCATGGCACCTAACGAATGGTTGGTGGTAGAGATATAAAGGTAGAAGGGTTGGTCATCTTTAGGTGGAATGAGGACTAGTGGAGAGACCAGATAGCATTTGAGGGCTTCAAAAGCCTCTTGACAGTCCTCATCCCATTTAAAGGAGACATCCTTCTTAAGGAGATGATGAAAAGGTTGGCAGTGGTCAAAAAGCTGCGAGATGAAATGGCGAATGGACTGGAGCTTCCCTTGTAGACTGCAAAGCTACTTGAGAGTGGTCAGAGGTGGCATATCGAGGATAGCGTGGATCTTGGTGGGATCTATCTTGATGCCAAGGAGGGAAATGATGAAGCCAAGGAGCTTGCCTGAGAGGACCCCAAAGACACACTTTTTGGGGTTAAGGCAGACATTGTATTGAAGAAGGTGAGAGAAGATGATCTTGAGAATGGTCAAGTGGTCACAACGAAGCTTATACTTACCAAGAAGGTCATCCACATAGTCCTCCATGATTTTGTGGAGGAGATCATGGAAAATGTAGGTCATGGCACGTTGATAAGTGGCGCCAGCGTTCTTCAAGCCGAAAGGCATGACTCGATAGAAAAAATTCCCCCATGGGGTGATAAAGGTGATCTTGTGCTGATCTTCCAGTCCATGAGAGATAGCATCTCATGGCCGGCCGTGAGATCAACAAGCTGGTCAATGTTAGGAAGAGGGAAGTCATCTTTGGGACAGGCTAGGTTAAGGTCGTGATAGTCTGTGTAGATCCAAATCCCCCCAGTTGCTTTGGTGACTGGGATGATGTTAGAGACCCACTACAAATAATCAATGGGTTGGATGAAAGAGACAAAAAGAAGGTGCTGAAGCTCCTCTTTGACAAGGAGCGTAACGCGAGGATGCATCTTTCAAAGCTTTTGCCTAACAGGCTTTGCCTCTAGTTTGGTGACAATGTTATGGGTAGCAATGGTGGGGTCGATGCCAGGCATGTCACTGTAAGTCCAGGCAAAGGCCTTGCTATGGTCTGAGAGGAACTGGGTATAGTCTAGCTACTCCTGAGCGTCTAAAGATTGGCCAATTTTTAAGACGTGAGGAACATCGGAAGAAGGGAGGTCGATGTCAATGGTTGATTCATTTAACTAACCTGGGTCTCAGAAGGGAGGGAGCGCTAGATAAAAGAGTCATCAGTGCCCATGTAGGATAGAATGGCATCATCGTTGATGTAGTGGATAGTGTGAATGGTCACGGACTCATCTTCTATCATGCTGGGATAGATGAGAGGGAGAGACCTAGACACCCCATTTAGCTGATAGGTCAGGGGTTCCAGGCGAATGGTGTTTATGGAAAAAAAACTAGGAGGAATGGAAACCACCGACTCCGTAGGTGAAGAAGGAGAAATGGGTGAGTTTGGAGGAGATTGGTCAATAGTTGGCTCGGGACAAAGGTCTAAAGAAGCCTGAGTGGGGTCATGATATCCCAGGCCATACCGCTTCTTGGCATCATCGTCGTTGAGAGGCTTGATAGGTTGATGGGAGCCTTGCTCATAGCATCTGAAACCAAAACCCTTCCATGCACACCTGTAAAGGTAAGTGTGTGCAAAGGTGGGGTTGCCAAGAAATGAGAAATTTGATGTGAAAGGTTGGGGTGAAGAGAGAGGGTTGCCGTCGGTAGGAGCTTGATTGAGCCCCCCATAGACAAGGTTGGTTTGGAGGTGAGGAGGACCATAAGGCACGACCATCCATTGGGGTTGTGGTGAAGGCGTCCATAATCTTGCGGAGTTTGGAACATGTCTAAGGTCAACAAGCGATATTCCCCAAGTGAAAGTCGTTGGAAGATATCTTCCATGGGGTCTTTGGTCATCGCTTGAAGAGGAGGGGTAAGGGCGACCGCCGATTGTGAACTGGTCGAAGCTTTTGTGGATGGAGGTGGTGCCGGAGTTGATGGCTTGATAGGAATGAGGATGTCATTGGGATGGTAGGTTGTGTTACAAGTTTTGAAAGGTGAAGGGTCAGCGAGAATGGTGTGGACTTGCCCGTCATGCTCAAATTTCACACAACGGTGTAGGGTGGAAGGGATGCAGGTCATGGCACGGATCCAAGGTCAGCCCAACAACATGTTGTATTGAAACTCTCCTTCGATGATATAGAAGAGCTCTGGGACTGTGCATGGACCCATGCGAATGTGAAGGACAACTGTGCCAATGGTCGTGGCAGTGGTGTCATTGAAAGAGCACAAGATCACGTCAGTTTTGGAGACGTAATTCTTGGGAAGAGCCAACTGATCAAAGGCATGGGTGGAGATAATGTTGATGCTGGCACCTCCATCGATCATAACGTGTTTAATGCATGTTCGATCAACATAGGCAGTGATGAAGAGGGTGGCGTCTTGATCTTCCGTGTTGGATGCGAGAATCTCAGAATCGCTGAATGTAATGGAGGCAATAGGAGATAAAGAATGGATGAGGGCAGTGAGTGGTTGGGGGTCCTCGAGTTGGACCTTCGCTGCTTGGAGGGCTCAGATGAGGGCTTGAAAATGCTGGGGTGAGGTTTGAATGAGGTCATAAAGGGACATCTTCACAAGCGTCTGGTGAAGCTGTTTCAACATGGAGTCATGAATCGGCTTGGAAGAGGAAGACAAGGAAGGCTGAGATGTGTCAAGGATAGAAATTTTAGGCTTGGGCAGTTGAGGTGGCTTGATGAAAGGGTAGGTCCAAGGAATGGCAGCTTTTTCTTTTGCCTTGTCCTTTTGCGACCTAGTGGTTATATGGATAGCATTGATTTCAAAGATGGGAGGTGAAGAAGGGGTTATGCCCTGCTGGTGAGATGTGGTTAAAGAGGTTAGATGGGAAGGTGTCGAGGGTTGGTCAAGAGTGTCCTTAAGGAGAAGAGTGTCATCCTCCATATAACAGCAAATGACAGCCTTAAGGGCACAACAAGTCTCGATATCGTGTCCTGGCGTACGATGATATAAGCAAATCTTCGTGTCATTGAACCAGGAGGGCTTAGACCTGAGAGGTTGGAAAGGTCTGATGGGTGGAAGGGTTATGCTGGAAGTCTGTAGAAGTCGGTGCAATATTAACAAGTACAAGCCCACTAAAGGGTCCGTGCTAATTGATATGTGTAAGGTCAGTGACTTTTGCTTAGACGGAGTTGGAGGAGGCTTCCGTACCACCTTGTGGGTTGATGGTGCGATGACAGTCAGAGATGGCACTTTCTTTGTGAGAGGTACCGCCTTTTTAGGAGAGGGTAGGCTGGAGGTAAGCAGGGGAAGCAAAGTTGGCAACTGATTTTGATTAGAGGTCGGCGTGGAAAGGACTCTGGTCAGGGTCGAAGGATGGGGGCCCAAGATGGAAGGCAATGGTGATGGGGGAGGAGGCGTTCGCTTCTGTGGTCTGGTAGTCTTCTTTGACTTGGTTGGAAGACTGCTACTGGTCAAGGTTTGGTCTAAGTCCACCTTCACTTACGGGTGAGTGAGGGTAGAGATAGGGTGAATGCCAAGTGACTTGATAGGTTTAGATGGGGTAGATGCGGGTTTTGGTCTTGATGGAATTGGCTGAGGTTTGGGAGTCTGGTCTTTTTTGAGAGTCTGGAGAGATTCTGCCTTGGGAGGATTAGTAACATGTGATGAGAGGGCACGGGCATGTTGAAGGGCTTTAAGATGCTCCCACAACACTTGATGTGTCACTTTCCTTGAAGGGAGAAGTCTAATTTTCTCCACTAATTGGGAAAATGGCTGAGAAGATGATGGATGAGATTTGGGTCCTTGAGAAGATGTTGACAGTTGTGGGGCCGAAGACGAGATGGGTGTAGCAGTCTCAGACCCATGGCATGATGAAGTCGTGACAGATTCATCTTTGGTTGGAGATGAAGGAGAGGCAGGTTCTTCCCTGGGTGGAGAAGAAACCAGAGAATGAGGCTCCTCAAGTAGGGAAAGGATAGGGATGATGGTGCCCTCCACTTGCGGTCGAGGAGTAGGAAGGGTTGGGTCCTCCATAGGCAGCGGGAAGGAGGATGGTGAGATCGGTGGTGCCGATAAGGTTGAGGCATCCTCCAAGATGAGAGAGGTTGATGGAGAACTAACCGGAGAAAGAGGTTCGTCCACACGTGATGGACTGATAGATGGACTAACCTCTTGAAGTTGGTCAGGGATGAAGGGCGAGACCGTATTGACCGTTCGAATGTTGTGTTCATGAGTGTCGTCAATTAAGGTCTGGACATTGTTTTGGGTTGGTGGATGATTGGGGAATGGTTGCTTAAAGATGTCAATGGCCTGATTAGAGGGTGCATTAGGATTGTCTAGCATGAGGTCACCCTTTTCAAGCATGTCTTGGATTATGTTTTTAAGGGTCTTGCGATTCTCGTGTCATGTCCTTTAACACGATGGTAGTTGCGGAAGTCATGTTCCCTATACCACGTAGGGATGGTGTGTGAGGGATCAAATTATGGAGGTGGCCAGATCTGAGGGAGATTGAGAACCCCCTGTCTAACAAGTTTTTCCAGCACATACACGTATGATTCTCCAAGAGGAGTATACTATCATTGTACGTATCTCTGCTGGAATTGACGGGTGGCACTCTGAGATGTGGATGGCTCAGACCAATTATTTGAAGGCGAAGAGGATGAAGGTCTAATGACCACAGTGTTAGCTGAAGCTTTAGACTTAGGATTAGATGATGAAGGTTTAGAAGAAGAGGAGTCATTATTCTTAGAGCTGGGATTCTTGCTCTGCAACTTGACTTTATTCTCCTCGATGGCACGCAATTCAAGCTTGCGGGCCATCGTGAAGGCTTCGTTGAAGGTGCGGAAGGTCTGAACCCTCAAGGTGGAAGAAATATGTCTAGTGCAAGCTTGGGAGAAAAGTTCAATAAGTTCGGGCTGGGGTAAGGAAAAGGAGAGTTGATTGATGAGGCCTCTCCAGTGAGCAACGAAGTCAGCTATGGATTCATCCTCGAATTGGCGGATAGAATAGAGGTCTGTGATCGAGACCTTCTTGGAGATGTTGATGGAGAAGTGATCAATAAAGAGCTAGGCCAACTATGTGAATGTGAAGAGGGAATGGCTAGCAAGGGAGCTATACCAGTCAAGCACAGCACCAGAGAGGGACATAGGAAATGTGCATAAAAGCAACGTATCATCATGGGCAATAAGGTAACAGGCATGTCTGAATGCCCGTAAGTGTTGTTGTGGGTCTTCCTTACTTTGAAAGCAAGAAAATTTTGGAAGTTCCCACTGGCTGGGATATGGTCTAATCAAGACAGAAGGATGAATAGGCTCATTGCAAATTTGCTCATATGAGAGAGCATTGCGTGAGCCAGAAACAGAGGTCTCTAGGTTGGACATCTTGTCCATCAGAATTTTGATGATATCTGCTGACAGATTGATGGGTGGAACACCCCTAAGTTGTAGGGTGCTTGGAAGAGGCTAGAGGAGGCACACGACGTAGTTGGTTGTGCATGTAAGGGTGCAACATAGGGATAACTAGTCACAGGGATAGAAGAGAAGGCGAAGGGTGGTTGGGTAGAAGGCATAGCTAGGCCTAATGTTGCCACGAGAGGTTGGATTGTGGTAATAGGGGCTAATAGATAGGAAGCCACCCTGGTGTTGATAGCTGCCAGGGTAGGCAGAATAGAGACGACTAGATTCTGGAAAGGAGTGGATAGCGGTTGAGTGGGCTGAGGTTGACAGGGGGCCGAAATCTTGATGGAAGTGGGCCCCAAGATGGAGGGAGAGGCCACACCTGGAGGGTTGGTCAAGGTTTGGTCATTGGTCAAGGTGATAGCTTGGGTGTCTAAAGGTTGAACTACAGATGCTGTCAATATGGCCGTAGTCGTGACAAGAGAGGTCAGCATTCCATAAATTGGATTGCCCAAGGAGTCTCGCATTCGGCTATGCGCGAGATAGTGCTGTAAGGATTTGACGTTGAGGTCCAAGAATCATGCAAAATCTTGGTCCCCTTATGGGACAATAGGAGTCTGGGGCGAGGTTGGACGAGTAGGAGTTCTTTCAGTCTCTGAGTGGAACTCCATTATAGGACTAGTTATGGATGGGGTAGACGGAAGTGGTTGATGCCTCACATGGTTGACTAGAGCCTTGGCTTGGCTACGAGTTAGAACCATTCAAGGCAAGAAAGGTCAGGGTTTTAGAAACTGTGTTTTTTCAGTTTCAGAAACTCAGCATGGGATTTTGGTAGAGAAGGGATGGGTTTCAAGGCTGCTATTTTTGAAAAAAAAAGGATAGTGAAAGAGACCGACGTCAGTTGAAAAACTGATGTCGGTAAGAAATATGGCCGACGTCAGTCAGATAACTAATGCCGGCAAGAAAAGGAGACCGACGTCGGTGGTAAAACTGATGCTGGTGACTGTGTTTTCTAAAAAACCAAAAGATTTGAAGATTCTTGGAAAAACAATGAAGAAAGCATCCTCACTCACTCAAACAAGTAGATGAGAATAGAAAATAGAGAGAGACAGACAGGCCCTAAGCGTGAAATCTTAAAAATCAACTTTAAAATCCTGTAGCTTATGCCTTAGATGAATGTTTGGGAGGTTGGCTGATAGAAGGGTCCTAGAAGAGGCAATCTATGGATGGTTTCGGGTATTGTTTAGGTGCTCAAGAAGTCTGGGTTAGGTTCCGTACATGGCCTGGTGCTAAGGAGCAAGCTCCCCTCACTTCACGAGTCCAGTGATAAGCTGGACCTGCTTAGCCAAAATATACTTTCCCTATAGTTTAGACTCTGCCAGAGAACAGAGTGGGCTTTCCCCTTGGTGATGAAATCCAAGTAGGATCGTTGGGATGGGGTAAGGTATCTTCTGGGTGATGAAATCCCAGTCGGGCCTTGTCTCAAGTAAGTTTGATGTTTAGTTTGTGCACGTGGTTCGGTCGTGTAACATCAAGTGATCTATGATTAATTCAATATACGTTTTGTTAATTACTAAGTGTGGACTAATGCAAGCACAAGCAGAAATGGAATGCAAAGTGTTTTAATGCCCCAAGTTGAAATGTGAAGTTTGGATGAAAAACAAGTTGAGAAAGGGTGAAGAGAATGATTTTGACTAGTCTAGAAATGCAAGAAAAGAAAAGAAAAATTCTTTTTATCCCTGCTTATAATGTCATTTAGAAAAGAAGGAAGAGGTGAAAAGGGAGGATCCTAAATGCACCCTATATGAAAAGAAGGAAAGAAACCCAAGGGAGACCCTAGGGTCCCACCGTGCGTGCCAGAATGTTTCTATGCTAAATCACTTTCTACATTCAAAAGATAGAGAAATGAGAAACTTAAAGAAATGGTCAAGGCTAGAGTACCTGGATATAGTCTGCGCACCATAATCCAGACACTGTGAGCACTCCTCTTTGGCTGTGGAGGAATGACACCTGCAAAGAAAGAGACTTGGACACAAAGAACGTTAGATAAAGAGATGGTGGGTTGCCAAGTGAAAGCTTGATCCCAAAAGTATGAAAACTTCCTTAAGGGATGTCAACCCACTAGTAAAAGATAGATAAAAGACTGATAAAAGACAGAATGCCAAAATACCAAAATGATAACAAACTAAAAAGGAAAGAGTGTTATGTTATGGAGCTAAAAGCTTCACCAGGATGTAAATAGGAGAAGTTAAGGAGGATCTAAAATTGTGGGAAGTTACAGAATCAGTTGCAGGAAAAACAGCGTCGGTCTGATCAGCCGACATCGGTCTGATCAGCTGATGTCAGTCAGATAGAAAGAGGAAGCAACTGGCATCGATTACTAGTCGGCTGACATCGGTCATGGAGGAGCTGACATCGGCAGCCTGTGCGAGAACAGGCAGTTTGCATGACGAATTTGGGAGAGTTTATTTTGAGACTGTTAGTTTGCATGTTGAAGGCTAGTCGTAGTCTTGAGTTGTGAGTCTAATTATTGTAATTAGGTTAGTCTAATTATTGTAAGCATGAGATCTATATATGGACTCATGGGCTGTATTGTAAGTGTGTGCTAGAAATCCATTGGGCTTGTAGAGTGAGCTAGTGTAGTTCCTCCTAGTTACCAAATAGGGGTACTGAGAGTGTATGATCAGAGAGAGTTGCAGGTTGTGCAAGTTCTTGGAGAGGATCCACCGGGGTACTGGTTGAAGAATCATAAGGACTTGGTGAGGTAAGGACAAGGGTTCTTCAGGTATGTAGAAAGACATCTACATGGTGAGTATGATCTAGTTATTTGCAGGTAGCAGTAGAGAGCAGGGGATCTACTTGGAGTGTGTGGAGCACTGGATTACTGGTAGTGAAGGATACTGACTGGTTCGAGAGGTGAACATCAATTCTATATTGAAATTGATTGTTGTGACCAAGAGAGAGAGGGAAGAAGATCTTGAGAAGTGGCGAACCTTTGAGGTGGAAGAAGAAGTGGCATCTTCTTTATTGTACATTCCTCTGAGTGATTATTAATACAATTGTGTATTGTCTCTCAATTCCTGTGTTGTTTCATATTTCTAGTTACTTTATATTTCTGGTTAAATTCCGTGATTAGTTGCTAATACAAGAAGTAATCATATGTGCTCTAATTGTGGTGGAGCAAGATCCTGACAAGTGGTATCAGAGCTAAGGTTGCAGGAAGCGGTTTTGTGTTTGGTTACAGGGCACTCTCAGGGGTTTCTGATCGAGTGGGAGTATAGCAATGGCAGAAGAAAGTAAGCTACGAATGGAGAAACTGAATAGCATGAATGGTTTGATTGATGGAAAGAAGGAGCAGGTAAAAAGAGATCATTGGTCGGTAGAAGATCAGCTTGTGGAAGCATATGTTGCAGGTAATATTGCACAAGATGTTCTGGATAAAGTGGAATCTTTGTTTACAAATTCTTTTGCCTCTTCCCATGCAGCCCAAAATAGAGCATCTTTTCATGGGTATGTCTTTGGAGACTTTAGAGAGATTTATTTAGGGGTTGGAGAGCCTTGTCAGATGATTAACGAAGGGGAAGTGAAGCTAAAATTGTAGACGGATGACACATAGTGGTTGAAGGAAGTCATACAGGTACCAGTCTTGAAGATTAGTCTAATTTTTTTAGGAAATTTGGGTGATGAGAGATGCACTGTAACTCTCACAATAGATGCACTTGAATTAGATGGTGGTAAGAAAGTAGGTATCCTTTATCTATCTACTTATATTGCTGATTCACCTTCTATTGCAGAGATGTGGCTTTATAGGCTTGGCCACATATGTAGGAGGAGAATGCAGGTTTTGAAGCAGAGGTCAGATGTCTTTGACAAGCTAAAGAATTGGAAAGCCTTGGTGTTCATGAAGGAGATGATGGACAGAGATTAGGTGAGGAAACTGAATTATTTTGAGCAGAGCAGGGTTGATTTGATTAGGATTTTGATCCATAGAGAGCTCGCAAGTAAAAAGTTATCACTCACAGACAAACACAAGTACTAGCATCGGTCAGATAGTAACCGACATCAGCAATAGGAAGACCAACGTCGGTCATGAAGGAACCGACGTCGGCAGCAGGGACGTCAGCATCGGCCTGGGAAATGATGTCGGTAGTCAGGTTCAGTACAGGGAGCCGACATCGGTCAGGAATAGATTGGGAGATGGCTGAGATCAGTCACTGGTACGGATAGTGGGTGAACAGCAAGTCTCAAATGCTCATGTCGAGGTCAAAAAAGGTATGTGAACCTCATATTCATTGTTCACCTTCTTTATATTACTTTTTGATAGTCAAGAACCAGGGAGATGGAAGAAGCAATGCAAGTAGAGTCTAGATACAGTGGGAGCTTGGCATGGATGAGGAGTGTGAATCCTTGGAGAAGAACCAAATAGGTATCTGTTGGTAAAGTTGTCAGCTGGAAGTAAGCACTGAGGGATGAAATGGATTCCCATTTTAAAGAAGAGAGTGGATGGATACGAGAGACAGAAGGCCAAGGCATATGGTCTTGAAGAAGCTATAGGATAGTGGTACAGGTTTTGACAGGAGGATGACTAAGCATGGCTTCAGTCAATGTCAGTGTAACTATTGTGGTTTTGTCTTACCAGGTGGATGATGAGTCATGACATCATTCTGTTGCTGTATGTGGATGGTATGTTTGCTAGTAGGATTGTACATACAAGGTGTTGCTGAGCTAAGGGGTAAGATTAGTTTAGTGGTTTGTCATGAAGAATTTGGAGCAGCAAAATTCTTTGGCATAAGAGACATGGAGATTTGATCTCCTGTGGGAGCTGATGTGAAGATGGTGTTGGTGGGGTTCATGATGCAGGATACAGAATCAGAAAGCACACCAAGGGCTGGACAGCTCAAGCCTAGCTTGAAATAGGGTTCGAAATCACATGAGGTCTAGTGTAGACCTGAGTTTTCCCAAGCAGTGGGGGTTGTCAAAAAGTATGGAGCCAATTCGGGGAAGGAGTACTAGAGGGCAGTTTAGTGGGACTAGCAGCAGGGTTTCTTGTTATGCAGGGTCAAGTTCTTCACTACATGGATATGTAGGTTCGGATGTGGCAGGTTACTTGAATGATAGGGGTAGCATCACAGGTTGTGTGATGGTTGGTCTTCAGAGTTGATCTTGAAGAGGAATACAAGCCAAGGAATAATTTAGACGGTGTATAGGTACAGGTACAGGTGCAGCTATTTATCTCCAAGTGGGAGATTGTTATGTTATGGAAATAAAAGCTTCACCAGGATGCAAACAGGAGAAGTTAAGGAGGATCCAGAATTGTGGGAAGTTGCAGAATCAATTGTAGGAAAAATGGTGTCAGTCTGATCAGCTGACGTCAGTCAGATAGCAAGAAGAAGCAACCAGCGTCAGTTACCAGTCAGCCGACATCGGTCATGGAGGAGCCGACGTTGGCAGCCTGTGCGAGAACAGGTAGTTTGCATGACGAATCCAGGAGAGTCTATTTTGAGACTGTTAGTTTACATGTTGAAGGCTAGTCGTAGTCTTGAGTTGTGAGTCTAATTATTGTAATTAGGTTGTCTAATTATTGTAAGCATGAGATCTATATATGGACTCATGGCCTGTATTGTAAGTGTGTGCTAGAAAGTCATTGGGCTTGTAGAGTGAGCTAGTGTAGTTCCTCCTAGTTACCAAATAGGGGTACTGAGAGTGTATGATCAGAGAGAGTTTTAGGTTGTGCAAGTTCTTGGAGAGGATCCACCAGGGTACTGGTTGAATAATCATAAGGACTTGGTGAGGTAAGGACAAGGGTTCTTCAGGTATGTAGAAAGACATCTACATGGTGAGTATGATCTAGTTATTTGCAGGTAGTAGTAGAGAGCAGGGGATCTACTTGGAGTGCATGGAGCACTAGATTACTGGCAGTGAAGGATACTGACTGGTTGGAGAGGTGAACATCAATTCTATATTGGTGTTTCTACCTCAAATTTGCTTTTAAGACTATAAAGAAAGAAACTAGAAGAAAGTGAAGGACAAGGCTTGGAAGTACCTGGACTAATAGATTGCGCACCGTAAATCCAGACGTTCGTGGGAACTCCTCTTTGGCTGTGGAGGAATGACACCTGCAAAAAAGGGAAACTTGGACAAGGGGATGTTAGACAGATAGGCAGTGGCTTGCCAAGCAAAAGCTTATTCCCAGAAGTGTAAAAACTTCCTTAAGGGAGGTCAACCCACTGTTTTGATAAAATAAGTGACTGATAAAAGACAGAATGACAGAATACAGAAATGATAAAAAGATTAAAAATGAAAGAAAAAAACAAAATGATTACCTGCATGAAGGAGTAGGCTGAAGACAGTCGCCGAGGTCGGTAATGTTGCCGGCGTCGGTTATCTGACCTGCCGTCGTCGGCTATTCTGCCGACGTCGGTTGGGAAGTGACCGGCGTCGGTTGGGGTCGCGGCCTGTAGTCGGGCTTGAACAGGTTCTGGTCTGAGTCTTGGTCTGTGCTCTGTCTGTGGACGGGTTGGACACTGATGGACGGGTCTGGGTCTTGGTCTGTGGTCTGGGGATTGGTCTCAGGTAGAGATACAGGGGAAGGAAGGGACAAAGAGGAAGGAGAAGAGAAGGGTACACAGAGGAAGGGGCCTGAGAAAGCTTTTGCAGCCTCTCAGGGGAAGGGACAAAGGGAGAGACACAGAGGACAACAGAAAGCAGAGGATTAAACCAAAGAAAATAAAATAAAACCAGAACTTACCTTTAGCCTGCTGAAAGAAGAAGATGGAGATGTTGCTGGAGCCAGGGAAGATTCTGCAAGAAGAGAATTCTGATGAAGAGCCTTTGCACCTGCAGCTGTTGTTGCACGAGGTTCAAAACGAAGACCAGACGAATGCCAAACGCCAAGAGAGTTCTGTTTGCGAGCTCAGGAGTCCAGGGGTTGCAACGGATACAGGACGGGATAATGAAGGCTGCCGACGCCGGCAGTTTCGCCGACGTCGGCCGAAGGGTCGCCGACGTCGGCGGTCGCAGGATGGGCACAGAGGCTAAAAATAGCCTCTGCCCATTCTTGCACGCCGCCGAGCGAGGGGTCATGGGCAGAACGGTCGCAAGGTTGCCAAAATGGATGAGGGGGGCTATAATGGTGAGATTTGGGCTAATAAATGCTAGGGGAAGGTGGAGGGATTCAAGGGAGGATCCAAGGAGGCAAGGGTAGGGTGGAAAAGGGGGACTCAATTAATTAAAAGATGTTAATTTTTAATTAATAAGACCTAGGTGGGTTAGGGACCAAGGAGGACTAGGAGGGAGAAAGGACCAAGGGGGAGAACCAAGGTGCAGACACGTTTGCGGTGTCTACAATTGGAATTGATTGTTGTGACCAAGAGAGAGAGGGAAGAAGATCTTGAGGAGTGGCAAACCTTTGAGGTGGAAGAAGAAGTGGCATCTTCTTTATTGTACATTCTTTTGAGTGATTATTAATACAATTGTGTATTGTCTCTCAATTCCTGTGTTGTTTCATATTTCTAGTTACTTTATATTTCTGGTTAAATTCTGTGATTAGTTGCTAATACAAGAAGTAATCATATGTGCTCTAATTGTGGTGGAGCAAGATCCTAACAAAGAGAAGACAAATGTTTACCTGAAAGGAGTTATCGGCCTGATCACAGTCATCGAGGTCGGGGGTGTTGTCGGCATCAGTTGTCTGGTCTGCACGTCAGTTATTCTGTCGACGTCAGTTGGGGTAATGACCAGCGTCAGTCAGGGTAGTGCCTGTAATCAGGTCTGGTCGAGTTTCTTGGTCTGTGGATGGGTCTAGTCAGGGTCTGGTCCGTGGATGGGTCTGAGATAGAGTTTATGGATGTGCTTGAATGGTTTTGGGAATGGTCTGGGTCTGGTTGGATGCCCTGTGCAAGGTCTTTGTTGGTAGGAGGGATGATCTAACAAAAAGATCAAATAGAAGGCAGAGATAACAGAAAAATAGGGTTTGGGACTGGTCTAGTATGGGGATAGGATGCTGAATCTAGTTTTGAAACAAATGACTAGAAAACACAGAAGAAAACTTACCTGTGTCTTGCTGAAGGAGTGGTGTTGATCCCGTACCTGTTGCTGGTATTTTTGGTTAATGCAGAGTCCCTATTGTGCTTGCAGAGGTTTGCTGTGCGAGGTCGAGAGGAAGGAGAATGGAATGCCAAAGTGCCAAGAGAATTATGTTTGCCAATCGAGGGGGGTCTGCAACGGATGCAGGAAACGGTCTTGAAGGCTGTCGATGCTGGCAGAATCACCGACGTCGGTAGTGGCAGAATGGGGACAGAGACTAAAACTAGCCTCTGTCCATTCTTGCACATCGTCGGGTCGAGGGGTTGTGGGGAGAACGGTCATGAGGATGATTAATGGGCGCGAGAGGAAGATAATGGGGAGATTTAGGGTAATAAAAGCTAGGAGGGAGGTGGGGGGATCCAAGGTGGCAAGGGTGAGGTGGAAAGGGGGCCACTAAATTAAAATGTTTAAGCTATTTTAATTTAATGAATGGAGGGGAATAGGACAAGGGTTAGGATATGGGCCAAGGCGGTTAAGGGTGAAAGATGAAAGATGACCGAGGTGCAGACACATTTTTGGTGTCTACACAATGATTTGATCATGGAGTTGTATCTTCAAAATAGTTTTATCATGGATTTGTATCTCCAAAATGGTTTATGCTAAGACTTGGCATAAAACAGTCTAACATCAAATGTCCAATGTCAATTGTCATATACACAAAAGGTCAAGTGTCTGAATAAAAACAAAAAATGTCAAAGGTCTAGGTCAAAGTGTCCCAAATAAGGTCTAAACTAGGAAAAAGAAAAGAGTTGCTACATCTTTTTTCCAAATGTGGAGTCAAAAACTATGTGATAAGACTTTTGGCCAAATGGTATCAAAATCTAGGCTTGAAATAAAGGCATAATGTGATTTGATTTAATCTAACAAATTTGGAAATAACTTTGACATAGACCTGCCACATAGAATCAAACATAAACATGATCAATTAACATAAGGCATGAGGCAAAAGGCTCTTTGTAGAAACCAAAATCATGTCTATCCCTTGGTCATCCTCCCCCCTTGGTCCCCTTGGTCCACCTTCTAACACAAGTCCTAACCCACTCAATTATTAAATTAAAATAAAAATCAAATATTTTAATTTAATAGCCCCCTTGCCACTTCACCCATGCCACCTCACTCCACCTTGAATACCTCTCCTTGGATGCCCTCACCCCATACCAAGCCTTAATTACCTAAACCCCACCTTAACCCTTCCTCTCACGCTCATTTAAGCCCCTCTCAACTATTTTATAATGACAATTAGACCCTGGCAGTTTTAAGAACAAGCAGAAGGATAAAATTAGCCTCTGTTCCCACTCTTTAGCCACTGACGTCGGTCAGTATGCGGTCAATGTCGGTGGTTCTGCCAGCGTCGATTTCCTTTAAAACTAATTTTTTTGCTTCTACTCTCTCCCCATGAATGTGAATTCTCTCACTCAAGCTTCCCAGTGTTCTTTCTTCTCGATTTCTTGTAGGTATCAGCATTTTGACAAAACTTTCTAGGCACAGAGGTTCTGCACCAGTCATTCCACACCAGATTGAAGGTTGCACGACATCTCCAACATCTGCCACAATGGAAACAGACCTCCTGCATCTCTGCCTCTCCACCCATAGCTAAGTATTTGTACTATTTTTATTTCAGTGTCCTTTTAAATACATTAGCATTCTGTCCACTATCCATTCCCAACCATTCTTGATACAACTCAACTTGTTCTTCTTGGAGAGGCTGAAAAGCCTTCTCTCACCCTTATTTCCCTCTTTGCCCCTATCATCCATTTGGTCCCTTCTCAGACCATACTCTCTATTCTGTTGACCCAACACAAGCCATTAGACTCCCACAGACCTTCCCAAAACCATTCTGATTGACCAGACTGACCTGAAACTTGACCAAAGTCTCACTGCCCTGATCGACATCGGCTACCAGGAACATTTCCCCTACCGATGTCGACAGCCTAACCGACATCGGCAACCCAACTAACTGACACCGATAGAACCACCAACATCGGTGACTATGGAAACTAGATTGCCCAACTTAGGTACACATCTATCTCTACTTTCTTTTGTTCAATCTTTCAATATTTCATTTCTTTTAAACAACATTATTCTCTGTAACAATCAGTGGACTGTCATCCCTCCAAGAAGTCTTTACACTTCTAAAACCAAGCTTTTGCTTGGCAATCCACTTTCTAGCTATCTAACAACCTCTATGTTTGAGTCTCTTTCTTCTACAGGTGTTATCCTCCACAACCAAAGAGGAGTTCCTTCAGTCGTCTGAATTTGGTGCGTAAGACTTCATCCAGGTATGTATAAACCCTTGACCATTTTATCTTAGTTTCTCATTTCCTTTTGAATGTGAAAAGTGAAAACTTGTTTGAAAACATTCTGGCATGCCTGGTGGGACACTAGAAGTCCTTCTTGGGTTCATACTTTCTCTTCTTACAAACAACCATTCATATAGGTGCATTAGGTCTCTCCTTACATCTCTTTCTTCTATCTCTTCCAAAAGACACCATTAGCAAAGTTAAAAAGAATCATTCTTTTTCTTTCTTTTTTTTGTATCTTAGAGTAGTAAAAATCATACTCTTCAACCCTTTCTCCATTTGTCTACATCTAAAATCACATTTCTATTTGGGCTTAAAATCTATTGCATCTCATTTTTGATTGACTGCATATTTAGTCCACACATCTAGTAATTAAAAACTGCATCATGAATAAAGCGTAGTCCACTTATGTTACACAACCAAACCACTTTCACAAATCACACATCTAAACTTACTTGAGACAAGGCCTGATTAGGATTTCATCACCTAGCGGATACCTTACCCGTCCCGGCAATCCCACTTGGCCTTCACTAGCAAGGGGAAAGCCCACTCTATTCTCTGGCAGAGAATAAACTCTAGGGGAAGTATATACTGGCTAAGCGAGATCAGATTATCACTGGACTCGTGAAGTGAGGGGAGCTTACTCCTTAGCACCAGGCCATGTACGAAACCTAACACAAACTCTTGAGCACCAAAACTAACCTGAAACCAACTTTAGACTGCTTCTTCTAGGACCCATTTTAAAGCCAACTTCTTAAACACACTTTAAGGCATAAGCCAACACGATCCTAAAAATTTATTCCTAGGAATTCAATGTTTAGGGTCTGCTTGTCTTCATCTTCTTTTCTATTCTTATCTAGTTGTTTGAGCTTGTAAGGATGTTTTTTCTTTCCTTGAATGGTTTTGACACATAATCAAACCAAGACTCTTGTCGACCACACGAGGCATCAACCGCTTCTACCTTCGCCTTCCATAACCAGTCCTCTAATGGAGTTTCATTCAGAGACCAAATGAACTCCTACCCAACTGACCCCGACTCAGCCTCCCATTGTCCCTGAAGGGGACCAAGACTTTGAAAGATTCTTGGACCTGAATGTCAAATCCCTTCAACATTATCTAGCACAAAATCGAATGTGAGACTCCTTAGGCAACCCAATTTATGGGATGTCAACCTCCTTAGTCAAGACAACAGCCATATCGACAGCATCTGTGGTTCAACCCATAGACACCCAGGCCATCGTCTCGACTAATAACCAGCCCATGACTAATCTTCTAAGTGTGGTTTCTCCTTCTATCTCTGGGCCCACTTCCATTGGGGTTTCGGCCCCCCATCAACTGCAGATTATTCAACCAACCTCTACCCCTTTCCAAAATCTAGTTGTCTCCATCCCGCCTACTCTCACCCCCATCAACACCAAGGTGGCTACTCATCCATTGGCTAATGTTATCGCTATCCAACCACCTATGGCAACATCAAGCCTAGTCATGCCTTCTACCTTCATAACATAACCACCCTTGGCCTCCACTTCTATCCCAATGGCTAGTTATCAGTACGTTGCACCTATATAAGTGCAACCAACTACGTCATATGCCCCTTCTAAAGAACCTTACAACCTAGGGGGCACTCTGCCTATGAATTCGTCAACAGACTTAATCAAAATATTGATGGACAAAATGTCTAATCTCGAGACCTCTATTTTAGGTTCACGTAATGTCCTGTCATATGACCAAATTTGTAATGAACCCATCCATCCCTCTGTCCCAATTTGACCGTATCGCAGTCAGTGGGAGCTTCCTAAATTCACTCACTTCTAGAGTAAGGAAGACCTACAATAGCACCTACGAGCATTCAGACATGCTTGATATCTCATAGCCCATGACAATGCGTTATTGCTATGCACGTTCCCCATGTCACTTTCTGGTGTTGCTCTTATTGGTACAGCTCTCTCACTAGTCACTCTCTTTTCACATTCACCCAGCTAGCCCAACTCTTCCTCGACCACTTTTCGATCAATATCACCAAAAAAGTCTCTATCATAGATCTATATTCTATCTGACAGTTTGATGACGAATCCATAGCCAATTTTGTTGCTCACTGGAGAGGCCTAATCAACTAGCTCTCCTTTTCTTTGCCCCAACCCGAGCTCATCAAACTCTTCTCTCAGGTGTGTGCCAAACACATTTCCTCTACTTTATGGGTCCAGACATTCCACACCTTTGACAAAGCTTTCATGATGGCCAGGAAGCTTAAACTACGTGCCATCGAGGAAAACAAAGTCAAGTTGTGGAGTAAAAACCCCAATACCAAGTCCAATGACTCTTCCTCTAAACCTTCTTCATCTAATCCCAAATTTAAGGCATCAGCAAATGCTGTAGTCGTCAGACCATCATCCTCATCTACAACCAACCAGCCCAAACCATCCACATCTTAAAGTATCACACGACAATTCCAACAAAGATATGTGTAGTGTCAGTATACTCCACTAGGAGAGTCATACGCATCTGTGCTAGACAAACTTGTCAAACAAGGAGTTCTCAATCTCCCCCAAATCTGATTGCCTCCTTAATTTGATCCTTCACATGCCATCCCTACGTGGTATAGGGAGAATGACTTCTGTAATTATCACTGTGTTAAAGGCCATGACACAGGCAACTGTAAGACTCTCAAGAACATCATTCAAGACATGCTAGATAAGGGTGACCTCGTCTTGGACAATCCAAATGCACCACCCAATCAAAGCATAGACATCTTCAAACAACCCTTTCCTAATCATCCGCCTAGCCAAAATAATGTGCAGACCATGACTGATGACTCTCAAGAGCATAACATATGCACAGTCAATACTGTCTTGCCTCTCATCCCTAACCAACCTCTCTCATAGTCTCAAGAGGTTAGTCAACCTATCAATCCATCACACGTAGACAAACCTTCTTCTCCTATTAGTTCTCCATCAACTCCCCTTATATTGGAGGATGCCTCGACCATACTAGCACCACTAGCCCCACCTTCCTCCTTCTTGTTACCAATGGAGGACCCTACCCTTCCTACTCCTCAACCATAAGTGGAGGGTGCAATCATCCCTGCCCTCTACCCTCTTGAGGAGCTACATTCTCTGATTCCTTCTCCATCCAGGGAAGAACCTATCTCTCTACCTTCTTCGACCAAAGATGAACTAGTTATGGCTTCATCATGCCTTGGGTCTGAGATTACTACACCTACCTCATTTTTAGCCCCACAACCATCGACATCTTTTGGAGGACCAAAGCCTCATCTGACATCTTTATAATCATTTTCTCAATTAGTATAGAAACTAGAATTTCTCCATTCAAGGAAAGTGGAGCATCACGCATTATGGGAGTGACTCAAAGCTCTTCAGCTTGCCCATCCCGTCTCATCTCATGCCATCGACCCACTCGTGACAAAATCTCCAAAAACTTCCAACAAAGACCAGACTTCTACCTCTAAACCTTCAAAATCTCAACCATCCACATCAAAACCAAAACCCTCATCCACAACATCAAAACCAATCAAAACACTCAGTGTTCACCCCGTCCCTAACCTCACTCACCCGCAAGTGAAGGTAGACTTAGACCAAGCCTCACCCAATAGTAGTCCTCAAACCAAACCAAAGAAGGCTGCTAAACCACGGTGGTGAACTCCTCCTCCACCATCACCATTTCCCTCCATTTTGGTCCCTCACCCTTTGACCCTAATAGGAGTAATTCTTACTCTAACCCCTAACCAAAACAAGTTGCCTCCACTACTTCCTTTGCCTACCACAAGCCTACCCTCTCTAAAAAATTAGGCACCTCTCATGAAGAAAGTGTCGTCTTCACATGTGGTTGTACCACCAAGCCACAAGGTGGTATGGAAGCCTCCTTCAACACCTCCTAAGCAAAAGTCATTAGCATCTCATGCATCAACGAGCACAGACCCTTTAGTGGGTTCATATGCCTTGATCTTGCACTGACTTTTGCAAACCTCTAGCATAACCCTTCCACCTATCAAGCCATTCCAACCTCTCGGGTCAAAGCCTTCTTGGTTTGATGATACTAAGATTTGCCTATATCATCGCACGCCAGGACATGACATCGAGAATTACTGTGCCCTCAAAGTTGTCATTCACTATTACATGGAGAAAGACACTCTTCTTCTTGAGGACATCATCGACAAACCTTTGACACCTTCCCATATCTCTCAAACCTCTTCATCCTCATCAACATCTCATCAACAGACTATGGCCCCTTCATCTCCTTTGCCCCCTCTCTTCAAAATTAATGCCATCCACATAACCACTAGGTCACAAAAAGATAAGGCAAAAGAAAAAGCCACCATTCTTTGGACCTACCCCTTTGTCAAGCCACCTCAACTACCAAAACCCAAAATTTCTATCCTGAGTGCATCTCAACCCTCATCTTCAGGGGAAATCCATGACTCTATGTTAAAATAGCTTCACCAAATGCCCATGAAGATGACCTTGTATGACCTCATACAAAGCTCACCCTAGCATCGTCAAGCTCTAATCAGATCCTTACAGGTAGTGGAGGTCCAACCTAAGGACCCCCAACCATTATCTGCCCTGATCCACTCATTGTCCCCCATTGCCTTTATCACTTTTAGCAATTTTGAAATTCCTACATCTAACTCGAAAGATCAGGACGCTACTCTCTTCATCACAGCTTATGTTGATTGAACCTACATTAAGTGAGTTATGATTGATAGAGGTGCTAGCATTAACATCATCTCTACTCATGCATTTGATCAATTGGCCCTCCCCAAGAATTGCGTATCAAAAATTGATGCAATCCTTCGATCCTTTAATGACACCACTACCACAACCATTGGCACCGTTATCCTCCATATTCACGTTGGCCCACGCACCATCTTGGAGCTCTTCTACATCATTGAAGGAGAGTTTCAATATAACATGCTATTAGGATGACCCTAGATTTGTGCCATGGCTTGTGTTCCCTCTACACTGCACCGTTGTGTAAAATTTGAACACGATGGGCAAGTCCACGTCATTCCCGTTGACCCATCACCTTTCAAAACCTATAACATGACCTATCAACCAAATGACGTTCTCATTCCTCTCAAGACATGAACCCAGATGCTGCCTCCATCCATGGAAGCTTTGACCAGTTTGCAAACGATGGTCGCCCTCACACCACCTCTTCAAGTGACAACCAAAGACCCCATGGAAGATATCTTCCAACGACTTTCACTTGGAGATTATCACTTGCTTACCTTGGACATGTTCCAAACTCTGCAAGAGTATGGACAGCTTCACCACAGTCCAAGTTATGACCATCGAATCAAAATGTTCATTCCTTATGGTCTTCCTCACCTCCAAACCAATCTCATCTATGGGGGGCTAGATTGAGCTCCCACTAATGGGAATCCTCTCTCCTCACCTCAACCATTCACATCTAACTTTTCCTTTCTTGGCAACCCTAACTTTGCTCACACCTACCTTTATAGGTGTGCATGGAAGGGATTTGGCTTTAGGTGCTATGAGCGAGGCTCCCATCAGCCCATCGAACCACTCAATGATGACAATGCCAAGAAACGATATGGTCTAGGCTTCCAAGAACCCACTAAGGTTTTTGTAGACCTTTGCCCTGAACCCACCATTGACCAATCTCCTCTAAGCTCGCCTATTCTTCCCCCTTCACCTATGGAGTCAGTGGTTTCCATCCCTCCTAGTTTTTTTTGCATAAACACCATTTACCTAGAACCCCTGACCTATCAGTTAAATGGGATGTCCAGGTCTCTCCCTCTCATTTATCCCAACATGATAGATGATGAGTCAGCAACCATCAACACTATTCACTACGTAGACGATGATGCCATTCTCATCTACATGGGCACCGATGACTCTTTTATCTAGTGCTCCCTCCCTTCTGAAACCCAAGTTATGTTAAATGAATCAACCATTGACATCAACCTTCCATCTTCTGATGTTCCTCATGTCTTAAAGATTGGTCAATCTTTAGACGCCCAGGAGCAGCTTGACTACACCCAGTTCCTCTCAGACCATAGTAAAGCCTTTACCTAGACCTACAATGACATGCCTGGCATTGACCCCAACATCGCCATTCATAACATCATCACCAAACTAGAGGCTAAGCCTATCAGGTAAAAGCTTCGAAAGATGCATCCTCGTGTTGCACTCCTTGTCAAAGAGGAGCTTCAACACCTTCTCTTTGTCTCTTTCATCCAACCCATCAATTATCTGTAGTGGGTCTCTAACATCATCCCTATCACCAAGGCAACTAGGGGATATGGATCTGTATAGACTATCACGACCTCAACCTAGCCTATCCCAAAGATGACTTTCCTCCTCCCAACATTGACCAACTTGTTGATCTCACGGCCATTCATGAGATGCTATCACTCATGGAAGGGTTTTCAGGATACAACCAAATCCTGATTGCACCAAAAGATTAGCACAAGACTACCTTCATCACCCCATGGGGGACTTTATGCTATCGAGTCATGCCTTTTGGCCTTAAGAATATAGGCACCTCATATCAGCGTGCCATGACTTACATTTTCAATGATCTCCTCCACAAAATCATGGAGGACTATGTGGATGACCTGCTCGGCAAGTCCAAGCTTTGCCTTGCCCATTTAACCATCCTCAAGATCATCTTCTCTCACCTTCTTCAATACAATGTCTACCTTAACCCTAAGAAATGCGTCTTTGGGGTCCTCTCAGGCAAGCTCCTGGGTTTCATCATTTTTCTTCATGGCATCGAGATAGATCCTGCTAAGATCTGCGCTATCCTCGAGATGCCACCTCTAACCAATCTCAAGCAGCTTCACAGTCTGTAAGGGAAGCTCCAATCCATTTGTTGCTTCATCTCATAGCTTTCTGACCACTACCAACCTTTTCATCATCTCCTCAAGAAGGACATCTCCTTTAAATGGGATAAGGACTGCCAAGAGCCTTTTGAAGCCCTCAAACGCTATCTAGTCTCTCCACCAGTCCTCATTCTACCTAAATATGACCAACCCTTCTACCTTTACATCTCAGCAACCAACCATTCATTAGGTGCCATGATCGCGCACTGAGATGAGCAACACTATGAGCAAGCAATTTACTATATCAGCTGAACACTTGTCGATTATGAAACTCGATATACTCATACCGAGAAACTCTATTTGGCATTAGTCTTTGCCACTACCAAGCTCTACCATTATCTTCTCAACCATAAGACCTTTGTCATCACTCACACTGACCCTCTTAAATACATGCATTCCAAGCCATACCAAAATCAACGTATGGCTCATTAGCTCATGCTTCTTGCTGAGTTTGACTTGGAATTCATCTAGTAAAAGTCCATCAAGGGGCAAACCATTGCTAACCAATTGGTAGATGCTCCTCTACCTGACACTCAACCTTCTTAGTGCGAGTTCCCGATGAATCTATTGCCGCACTTTCCACCGATGGCACCATCTATCAAATGACCATGTTCTTTGATGGCTCCAAATGTCAACTCGGTGGGGGTGTAGGAGTCATTCTCATCCCACATGAAGGTGAGCCCATGCCTCTGTCTTTCAAGCTTGACTTTAAATGTACCAATAATATGGTTGAATATGAAGCCTTAGTTTTGGGACTTCAAACCGCCCTTTCTCTAAGCATCAAGTCCATCAACATCTTCAGCGACTCGCAACTTGTCATCAATCAGCTCAACGGTTCATACCTCTATAAAAATGAAATTTTGCAAAGGTACAAAAACCATGCTAACACTCTCCTAGCCTCTTTCAACCATTACCTCTTGTAGACTGTTCTGCACTCCATGAATAAGTTTGCTGACACCATGGCTTCTCTCACCTCGCATATTCCATCTTCACCATCCTCATGAAGAATTTTTGTCATGGTGCATTGTGTGTCATTGCCTTCATACATTTCTCCTAACATCAACCATGTCAACACCATAGACTCGAGTCCATGAGATGATTGGTATAAGCAACTTTTGGACCACTTATCTCATTCTATCATTCCTCCCAACCTCTCTAGTAATGCGTAGTGAGCTTTCATCAAACACATGGCTCGCTATACCATGCTAGGGGGTCTTCTCTATAAGTGAGGCTTCAACGGCCTCCTTCTTCATTGTCTAACCTCCACTAAAGCATCTCATGCCATCAAACAAGTTCACGATGGGATTTGTGGCAAACACTTCAGTGGGAACTCAGTTGCCAAGCGGATCCTTCACATGGGCTATTATTGGCCCAGTCTTCATCAAGACTATAGTGACTATGTTTAGCATTGCATCAAGTGTCAGCAGCATGCTAACTTGCTTCATCTCCCTAGCCATGCCTTACAAGTCACTCAAGATTTTTGGCCTTTTTCATAGTGGGGCTTAGATCTCATTGGTGAGATTAACCCTCACTTGTCTCTTCGCCATCAGTCCATTATCACCACCACTGAGTATTTCACTAAATGGGTGGAAGCTATTCCTCTTGTCTCCACAAAAGCCAACAAAATTGCTGACTTCATTAGCACCCACATCATCTGTCATTTTGGTGTACCTCACAAAATCATCACTGATAACAGCAAGTCATTCAAAAATAAAACCGTCCAAAAACTCTGTGACACATTTGGCATCAAGCTCAGCTTCTCTTCACCTTACTACCCATAAGCAAATGGGCAGGCTACGGCTTCCAAAAAAATCTTAACTAAAATTCTCATGAAGGTGGTCAACGACACTAGAAGGGATTGGCACATTCACATTCTATTTGCTTTGTGCGCCTACCGCACTAGCATCTGAACCTCTATGGGTGCTACCCCTTTCTCTTTAGTGTATGAAACAGAGGCTATCCTACCTCTCAAAGTACAGATCCTATCTCTCTGCATCTCTCTACATGACATTCTTTCTAACAATGACTTTCATCAAGATCGATTAGCTCAACTTGAGTTACTCGATGAACGTCGTTTTGCTATCCTCAACCATCTCCATGTCTATCAAAATTGCATCAAGCGAGCCTATGAAAAAAATTTGTGAGAATAAAATTTCAACATCGGAGACCTCATCCTCAAAGAAAATCAGCATGTGACCAATATGGAGCGAATTAAATGAGGCAAGTTTGATCCTAATTGGCTCGGACCTTTCATCATCACGCACAAGTATGGGTCAGGGACTTATCATCTGTCTTCTCTCGATGGATGGCCAGAACCTGAGCCTCTTAATGCCTTGCATCTACAACCATTCTACTGTTAGTCGAGTACTCATTTACTTGACATTTAACTTGAGTTTGTCCCTTGAGCAATCCCTCGTCCTCTTAAATCCTCATTCCTTTCAACCCTATTCCCCTAAACAAATTCTATATAACCCTTTTATAAAGTATGGATGCTTTGTCCTAATAAAAGGGAGCCATCAAACTTCTATAGTCTTGTCCATGACTCAAAATTCTATCAAAAATAAATCAAGATATCAAAATATCCAAGGTCACAAAATCAAAAGGTAGACTGCTCCCTCGAAGGACATCTATACTATCATTTTTGTAGCTAATAGACTGCTCCCTCGAAGGATAGCTATTCAAAAGCCCTCAAATATATAAAGCAAAAATATAGATCACTCCCTCGAAGGATGGCTATGACTAAATCTTGCTACAAACAGCACTCTCTTAGAAGCTTCCTGCATCGATCAGCTTCACAAATGACCACAAAGCAAAATGACATCTCTATGTAGACTTCCCGCATTGATCAGTCTACTCAAAAAAAAAAAAGGTCATGGTCTTGGCTTGTAGTCGTCTCAGGGTCTCCTATAAAAAGGGGCAAGGTTATCTCTACTCAAAAGGGGTTACCCTATCCTCACCTATCACATCACCTACTCAAGGGACTTCGAGCTCATTTTAATGTCAAAGTGATTCGATTACCTCTCTAACACAACCAATGGTCACTGACGTAATGCATGAATGGGGCTTTTGTTTCTAACAACCCCCTACTCTTGCTATTATTTTGGTCCTGGTCAATGAAAAGGTGAATATGCCTTTCACTTTTTGCATGCCTTTGGTCACATTCAACCACATCATTTGCTACCCAACCAAATCCCTTTTTAGACCACTCACATAGCCTATTCACACTAGTTTCTATGGACAAAAATACACATGGAAACTATTGACTACCGAATTTATGTCAAGCATAAACCATTACTTGCTGAAGCATAAATAGACTCATTTCATTTTTAGCAAACATCCATCACCTAATATGGACAATTGCCAAGGATGAAAAACCCCAACCAATGTTACAAAATACACCATTGCCCACTATGGCAAAGGCTGTAACATCATCTTCTCCTCATCATTTCAAGCATGAACCCTCAGACATATGGGACGTGCTCAATCATTATCACGACCAAACCAACTCTCAACCACTTTGTCTCCTCATCTGAACTACATTGGTTTGAGGCCCTTCCAACCAGGGCTATGTAGACAGCACTCAAATGACACGATGTTTTCTGGGGTTAGCTCGATCACATCTGTTTGTTCGTCTACCTGATGGACAAACCTTGTCTTTGACCATGACTTGACCTAGACCAACAATAATCAACCACTTTGACTCTTCCTCCTTTTTTGGGAGAATTACATTGGCTTGAGGCCCTTAGGACAGGGGCTATGTAGGCAACACTCAATTGACATGGGATCTTCTGGGGTTAGCTCGGCCATTCCTTTCGTCACATTTCTTCGTCACCTGCCAAATCACATCACAACTAATCACATATTTCTACAATCATTAGCATAATCATTTTCATCATTTACATCATCATCTTAAAATCATCTAATCTAAAAGTCATAACATAAACATTATAATCAAACCATCCACATCATCAATATCAACATCATCACATTAATCATCATTTACATCATAGTCATTAATCATAACAACATCACCATCATAAAAATTAAGCATCTACATCATATAATCTGCAAGTCATAACATAAATATCACCATCACATAATCATCAAGCATCATCATCTAATCTAAAATCCATAGCAACATCATCATCACAAAATTAAGCATCCACATCATATCATCTAAAAGTCATTACCTAAACATCATTAAACATCATCACATAACCATTCTCATCATTAGCATCATCATAAAACATCATTACATTAATCATTAACATCGTAATCATTAAACATCATCATAATCATCATCATTATAATCAGCATACATCATTAAATACATAAAAATGCTACAAACATTAACATCCAAAATATTTCTATAACACATCAATAACCAAAAAACTCCCCATCATATATATATATATATATATATATATATATATATATATATATATATATATATATATATGTTTTTACAAATGACACAATCTGTGTCTATCTCTCTCTCTCTCAAAATATCATACATCTCGCATCAACGGCTTGCAGGCCAGTATATACATCAAAATGTCAAAAATTTAGCCTTAAGGTTGTGGTTGTGGTGGTGGAGGCGGCGGTCGTGAAGATGCTGTATCATCTCTGCTCTCTAACCTACGACATCTATGAGCACCTAAAGTGGTCGCACGCAATGTAGACCTCTGGTGACTCTGCTCATCCCTCATCTCTGAGTATCACTTTATCTAAGGGAACTCCCTGATAGCTCCCTCATAATAAGTGATCTTATCCAATGTAATCTTGTACCTACATATAGGTACAGTCTGTGATGGACCCATCTGACCTACTACCATGCCCTACACTAAGCCCTGTGGTTGTGAAAACACTGGCTGCACTAACACCGACTATGCTGGCCCCTGCAATGGCTACTGCGGTGGCTACTGAATTGGGCCTTGTCCCCCAAAGACTTGCCTTGTTAATGCTTGTGCCTAGGCTGCGACCAATTGCCCCTATAAAATGGTGATCTACCCTATCAATGTAGCCACCTAGCCTGTCAAACCTACCACCTATCCCTATAATCCTGTGACCTGGCCCTCCAAAATGGTCACTCATCCTCGTGTTGCATCCCTCTCCTAGATGATAGCATCCCTCTCCTGTCTCATAGTGTCTCTCTCCTTGATAACTACCTATAGATCAGGCTATGGACCCACCTGCACACCTATATACCATCATGCCCACCATGTCGTATAGGCCTCTGTGTACCCTAGGTCAGCTATCCCAGGTCCTATTGGCAACTCCTCAAAATTGGGCCCCTTTGTCTCCTCTGGTAGTGGGAGTGGCACCTCTATATCATCCCACATATACAGTGGGAAGGCGGGTGGCACATCCTGAAGTAGCCCAAACTGGTGCTACACTCTTTCTGTAGGTACTCTCTCAAGCTCGCCGGCTCGCTTGCCCCTAACCCATCTCAGGCTCTGCACCCCAACTAGTTGCTCTACCTAGTCCCTGAAAGCTGGATACCCCAGGTATGGTCTCCAAATGATATCCACTGGGATCAGGGCCTCCAGTACCCCTTGGTAGTAGTCAATGTCTCTGACTACTCCATCCACCTGAGTCTACACCATCACCTCAGACCATCATTTGAACCCCACCCTGAAGCTGGCCTGGATCACCACCGAGAGGCCGAGAGGTCATTTGACCACTATGTGCTCGTACGCCCAGTAGTGTAGGAGGTGGCCCACACACAAACTATAACATCACCACCGACTGATCCCCCAAAGCTTTCTATACAATTGGGCCAAAAAGATAGGTGCCCAGGCAAATACTATCTGCTGCTCTACCATCTCTATCAAAACTCCAGTCATGGTGACCAGAAATCTACCTCCTTCTACATCTGGCAATGCATAGACTGTGATGCCTATCATCATCAAAATTGCTAGTCGATGTGTGTCCTCATTTGTAGCATAGAGGGGCTCATACACAAAATTGGCTGAGTGGTAGCTTGCCTCAGCTACGTGCTCCCCAAATAATATGACCATATGAATATCATGCACCTCTCTCGAGTACACATATAAATCTACTCCGTGTATCAGTAGTCACAAAATTTGGTACACATCCTCGATAGTCACTGATATCTCTCCTTTGGGCAGGTGGAAGGTGTTGGTGGAATGATCCCACCACTCGATCAATGCCACCATAAGGCTCATGTCTCTTGCCACCCGATAGTAGCACCATAGCCTGCCTAATCACACTGCCATCATGTGGGCCCACTCCTCAATGGTAATGCCTTCACGCATCCATGTCAACAATGTTGAGAGGTGATCCTAAAACATCAGCATCTGCCTCACCTGCATCCACCTAAAACTAAACTCATGTTAACAAGTGACTACTCTTCCTACTTACCCAATCTACACAACCATCTATGCTTATCTTGACACTTGGGAGCCCTTGGCATCGCTTTGACCCCTCAACTTTGTATTTTTCATAATCTTTCTGACCAGGTAGCCACCGACATTAGTTAGCATGCCAACGATGGCACTTTTCTCACCAATGTTGGTCACTTCATGACCAATGTCAGCAAAAAAGTGACCAATGTCAGTCACTGGTCGACCGACGCTAGCAAACCCACCGACGTCGGTGACTGGTTCAACTCTAGGGCCGAATGGGGTGAGCCCTAAAAATTAGGGCTTCCCCATTTCCTACCCCTTTACCCCCCAAAATCCCTATAAATGACTCCTAACCTACCCTAATCCCCCCAACCACCCTCCTAACTACCCTTCCCGCTCAATTTCTAACTCAAAACATCAAATTTTAAAAAAAAACAAAACCAAATTAAAACCAAATCAAACCACTCAATTAAGCCTCCTACCTCATATCATCGTCACCACTGTGGTGGCATAATGGGTGCCGCTAGTGGTGGACCTCTCGTGGGTCCTCCTCCACCCTCTGCCATCTCCTCTACATCACTTTCTCTCAACACTCCTGCTAGCCCACAATAGCTTTTGCAACCTCCAATCTAGCTCCAACTCACTCCCTTTCTCACCCAATCTCACCCTGACACCTCACACTATTGCACTGGTCAACTTCACGACTTATTCACCTAATCACTCTAGAGCTCCTTTTCTCATTAAGTTAACAAGCACAAATGACTTTTGGTGGGCTGCCAATCTAGTTTTGTCGGATTTGGCAGGCCATTGACGTCGGCACAAGTGTGCCCTAGACTACCGATGTCAGTCAATTTTTGCCGATGTTGATCCATTTTGGCCATCGACATCGGTTCTATCACTGATGTCAGTGGCCTTTAAACCTCAAATTCTTCACCATGACCACAATCATGCCACAATCAGCCAGTTCTCATAAGTAGAAGTCATCTGAGCCTCATGGGGCACACTTGAGATCACTTTTACCTCCACATGACTTGACTACCAGACCTTGGAGATCACGCCTATCTCCTCTAACCACGACCACTTTTGAGAAAACTCTACCTTGGTTGTTTTGATTGCCTTTACTACCTCACGACTAGTTAGCAATTTGTCACTGACCCTCACAAGTATTGGATCGCGAGTAAGTTTATCCCTACTACTTGTGACTTTTTTCGTGTTTTCTAGGAGCACTTCCTGAGCCCAAGATACCTGGAACACGATGACCTTTGGAGCTATAGCTTAGATCAAATAACCCAAATAGCTATGACTAAATGTTGGGGATTGGTTATTTCAATTTTGGCACTCCTTGACCCTTGACCTTGACAATTTAACCTACCTATTGCATGGTGTGGTATACGCGCAATCCCACCCTTTACAGCATTCACACTCAATCTTCACCCTCTCTATCCATCTCTCTGTCAAATTGACACCCGATCTTAGGTTCCCTTCCCTTAACTCCCACTTTGAGGGGGGAACACCTCATCCCATACCTGGGGTAGCTTACTCCTATTTTTTTCTTGTAGTTCATCAAGAACAACCAACAAGACAAAAAGGGGCAAATGTAGAGATCAAAATCGTGTCTATCCCTTGGTCATCCTCCCCCTTGGTCCCCTCGGTCCACCTTCTAACACAAGTCCTAACCCACTCAATTATTAAATTAAAATAAAAATCAAATATTTTAATTTAATAGCCCCCTTGCCACTTCACCCATGCCACCTCACTCCACCTCAGATACCTCTCCTTGGATGCCCTCACCCCATACCAAGCCTTAATTACCTAAACCCCATCTTAACCCTTCCTCTCACACTCATTTGAGCCCCTCTCAACCATTTTCTAATGACAATTAGACCCTGGCAGTTGTAAGAACGGGTAGAAGGCTAAAATTAGCCTCTGTTCCCATTCTTCAGCCACTGATGTCGGTCAGTATGCGATCAACGTTGACGGTTCTGCTAGCATCGGTTTCCTTTAAAACTAATTTTTTGCTTCTACTCTCCCCCCATGAATGTGAATTCTCTTGCTCAAGCTTCCCAACATTCTTGCTTCTTGATTTCTTGCAGGTATCAGCATTTTGACAACACTTTCCAGGCACAGAGGTTCTGCACCAGTCATTCCACACTAGATTGAAGGTTGCACGACATCTCTAGCATTTGCCACAATGGAAACAGACCTCCTGCATCTCTGCCTCTCCACCCATAGCTAAGTATTTATACTATTTTTATTTCAGTGTCCTTTTTAAATACATTAGCATTATGTCCACTGTCCATTCCCAACCATTCTTGATACAACTCAACCTGTTCTTCTCGGAGAGGCTGAAAAGCCTTCTCTCACCCTTATTTCCCTCTTTGCCCCTGTCATCCATTTGGTCCCTTCTCAGACCATAATCTCTATTCTGTTGACCCAACACAAGCCATCAGACTCCCATAGACCTTCCCAAAACCATTCTGATTAACCAGACTAACCTGAAACTCGACCAAAGTCTCACTACCCCGACTGATGCCAGCTACCAGGAACATTGCCCCTATCGACGTCGGTAGCCTAACCGATGTTGGCAACCCGACTAACTGATGCCAATAGACCACCGACGTCGGTGACTATGGAAAATAGATTGCCCAACGTAGGTACGCATCTATCTCTACTTTCTTTTGTTCAGTCTTTTAATATTTCATTTCTTTTAAACAACATTATTCTCTGTAACAATCAGTAGACTGTCATCCCTCCAAGAAGTCTTTACACTTCTAGGACCAAGCTTTTGCTTGGCAGTCCACTTTCTAGCTATCTAACAACCTCTGTGTTTGAGTCTCTTTCTTTTACAGGTGTCATCCTCCACAACCAAAGAGGAGTTCCTTCAGTCATCTGAATTTGGTGGACAAGACTTCATCTGGGTACGTATAAACCCTTGACCATTTTATATTAGTTTCTCATTTCCTTTTGAATGTGAAAAGTGAAAACTTGTTTGGAAACACTCTTGAATAAAGGTTGTGTTCTCCCAAATAAAAGCACAAATGATGATAAGGATAGGCTTTGAATAAACAAATCATCAATAGTTTTTAAATGTAGGTAATCGATTAACTAAAGTTATGTAACCTAAAATAGAAAGATCTATATATCAGTCCCATGAATTGAGGCCTAAATAGAAATCAATCAATGTTTGAATCCAAACTTGATAAGGTTAATTTAAAACTCAACATTGAAAACTAGGATTTGACCAAACAAGCTAGACAAGCATGACAATGAATAAACAAGGTCTAAATTATATACATATCATGGTTTGAAACAAATAGTTTTTGGTGTAATGGTAAACAAGTCTTGAAATAAATGAATTAGCCTAATGACATAATCATGCTCGAATGATATGATCCATGTTATGTTTTAAAAGAATCAAAGGAAAAAATGGTTTGATATGATTTGGGCAGCATAATGCTACCCTCCTCAACTCAAATACATGGTTTTGACATGGTTTATGAACAAACAAACAATTCTTACTCTCAAAACATACCAAGTAAAAATGACCAAAATATACTACGTATAATCATCCAAATCTTAACAAGGGTATGGTAATGTGGAGTTGACTAAACTAATTATTTTGTAAACATCTAGATGGATTAATTGCACAATGACTTTCATGTTAAATGATGCAAAAAATGCACTTTAATTGGGTGTCTTTAGCACTTAGCTTGTTGTAAAAAATTATTGATCTTTTTGTGACCATTACATACATCGCTTGCTCAGTGTAGTACGATGTCCAAAGTATAGATATATCCCATATGTTTTAATCCTAGATAACCCATGTGAGGTGATGAAATCCCCCTCACAAGCCAAGTCTACATAAATAAAAGACATAATAGAAAAACTTTATGGTATCCTCAAGATCACCCAATACTATTACAAGTTTTTCGTAAGCACTTTAAGTGACATTCTTTCTATGCCTTAAACTAGGAATGCTTGCAATAAGGATGGCATTTTTAATTTCAAGGGTTCCCTAAAGGGGATAAATAAAAGAGAATACATGTACAAACCTTATTTTTTCCAATCAAGTTATAAATAAACAAATATCAAAATAAAAATTAACAAGTGTTTTAAATTTTAATCACAAAAACAAAAATTAGGTAGTGTTCTTTTGACCCCTTGGTCTTAAGTTGTAACTTTGAAAGCACAATTATCAAAACATTCACTTAAGCATGTAATTTTTTCATTAAGCCCTCAAAAAAGTTTCTAATTCATTTTAAAACACTCAAATAAAGTGTGAAAATCACTCATTTAGTTTTATTAGATGACTTTCCATGTATATCATGCAATAAAAATGTTAGCACTTTGTTTAGCCTTGAAGCACATTTATCAAACGAGGTAAGTAACCTTGAAGGGCAAAATCTGTCAACCCGGAGGCAAAATATCAAGAAAGCAAACACATTAGACTAGATTTAGTTAGAAAAAATCTCAAAAAAAAATCTTTAAAAAAATAATATTAAATATATTAACACCTGAAAATAATAAATTAGAAGGCTTAAAATAAAACATAACACATAACACAGAAAAGCATGCACATAAAACATAAAAATGTGCAGTTGGTATTTTTTATATAACTTTTAAAATATAGATCATTTTTCCATGAAATTGTTAGAGGTTATCAATAGCTCTAAGTTTCATGTCTTTCAAAAATTTGAGATGCAAAAAGTCAATGAAAAAAAAGTTATTAACTCTATTCTAACAATTTTTACCAAAAATATAAAAAACTAAAAGTGACATTCACTAAAACAACCATAACTTCTAAACTATTAAAAAATTGTTAAATTTTTATAGAATATCAATGACATATTTAGATATATGAATAAAAAAATTTAGACAAAAATATAAAGTAAGTAAAAATTTTTGAATTCTTTATTGGTCATTTTTACTCAGCAAAAATAACTAAAAAAGAATTAAAACTATGAAATACGAAAATGTTTATGGGTTGCACTCTCATGATGATAGTCCCACTGAGTGTGCCATTATGTGAACATAAGATTTAAATAGGAGGAGATTATAATTGTGTTAGTGAATAAACCAAATAAATTCAAAAACACACTAAACTAACACCCTAAGCCTATCTTAAAGGAGGAGCTTAGTTAACAGAACATGAATGGAAAACACAACTAAAAAGCAAAACAAACCTTCCTTTCACCTTCCTTAGATGCTCTAAAATGCTTATTGTAGTGGCTTGATCGGTTTGTGCTCATGAATTCTGCATCAATGGAAGCTTGGATACCTCCATCTCTCCTTGGCACCTTGTGTCTTTGGCTTGTCTTGGGTCAATATTTGGACATTATAACACTAATTTACGTGAAGCTTTGGAATCAATTTAGCATTATAAATTTGCAATATGAGATCTTCCAATTCAATAGGCAAGGTCTCCTATTTATAGATTTTTTGAATGATTTGAAGATCAACCATGACCATCTATCTCAAGATTGAGATGTGTGGCCATGTAGAAATCCAAATATGAAATTCATTTTACAAATATCCTCATTAATATTTGGGATAGAGGGGTACTTAATAAGTATAGAGGGTCTTAATGAGGCATGGGAGACCTGTAATCCTGATATTTTATGTATTTATGACTTATGGATATCACCCCATATGATGATGTCACCTGATGATGTAGTTTTAAAAAATTAATTTTCAATAAATATTTATTCTACAAGTTTCATGAAAAATTAACTTAAGATCTTAATTTAGTTTAATTAGCCTAAAATATGATTAATCAACTTTGGTGTAATTTTTGGCCCTTGGTGCACAAATTAATCAAATTAGTCAAAATGTCTTGTTATGATTCAAAATTTAACTAGACTGAAATTGAGAATCAATGTTAGATGTGTTGGAATTGTATTCTTATTTATGATGTTTCCAACACAAAATAATAAAGGCACATGTCTCATGCAAGAGATTTGATAGAAAAGAGCAATCTGGGGCACCTAGGTGCGAAATTGGCAATTTGACTCGAAATGATTTGATCCAAGTTAGTTGGCCCATGAAATGAATTTCCCCATTTAATGATACTCTAGATAAAATTGACACTTGAATATATCAATTTCAACTCATTTAATATGCTTTAGTGTTTTTAGGCCAAATTGTACATTTTGGTGGAAATTGGTCAAAAGCTTGGTTGGAAGTTATCAGTGGTGAATTTTAGGTGTCTATAGTTAGGACCTTGTTTTGATGATTTTGATCTAATAATAACCTAATTACATTGAATAATGTAATTTTTTTTTGATTAGGTTTGTGTAACCCAAAATATAACTTAAATTCCTCAATCACACCAAATTGGCCCTATATCAGGAACTACTACAATCAAATAACTAATAAATGAGGATTAATTAAGGGCACATAACCTAAAATCAACCTTCATTATTCCACTTACACCTAATTGACATGTTGGTTTTTATATTCTAATAACAACCTATTCACATTGAATAGTGAAAAATAAGGGTTGATTGGTTAATTTGTAGTTCTATATTAAACTTCATTTCTTCACTCATAATTTATTGGGGCCTTATTTTGATGATTTTTAAAACACAACGGTTGATTGGGTGGATGTAGCTCATAAATCATTGAACCATTCACTTATAAATTTGGGCCTAATATTAAAATACTATAGACAAATATTATAATATACAAGAATTATAATTTAAATCAAGTTCAAAGACACCTTTAGTTTGCCAATTTAGGCGTAATGTTGACCTACTCCCAAAAAATTTAACATAATAGATAAACATTATAATTTAAAATAGGCTAAAAAAATTAATAACAAAAGAGTAATTTATAAAAATTTCCACCACAAGAACATAGAAACTTATAATCAAATCTTTTATCCCTTACTTTATTAGTTGATGATTTCCTTTGATATATTTATGAATGAAGAAATATTATTACAAAAATAAATTTGATAATTGTATAACTATATTTTTATTTTTATAATTAAAAAATATAATTATTTTAAAAAAACCATATTAAATACAAAATAAAATTTTAAATAGTATAAAAAACTAAAAAAATCATAATATATATACATATATATATATATATATATATATATATATATATATATATATATAATATTTATTTCTTATATTATAAATTATAATGGCATTGTATTAATATTTAAATGACAATCTTGAATAAATAACCCTCATTAAAAAAAATCCATGACAGATAATGTGGACTATCAAATTTAATCACTCAGCTAGATTAGTCACTAAGGTGGACCGTCCTAATTATTGTATGGATACATAAAAATTATTTTTTAGGTCAGTGGCCAACACAACACCCATCAAATTTCATGATTTTAATGTGTTAAGCCTTTTAGGAATGGCTGACAATTTTAATATTATTTTTGACCATTAATTTATATTTTAAAATGGCAACACCAATGAAATTCACCATTTTAGAAATGGCTGGCAGTTTTAAAATCATTGTCATTTCATTGATTTACTCAAATCTATTTTATGACTATTTTTTAAAAAATTTAAAATTGATTTAATCAAATTTATTTTTTATTTTATTTTATTTTTCATTTTTTTTAAATTGAAATTGATTTACCCAAATCTAGTTTTTGAATATTTAAAAAAAAAAATCCAAGCTCTTTTCCTCCGTGTGGTTTTCACCACTCTTATCTTCCCTACATTTCCTTCAACTTATCTGTCTCATCATTTCTTGGAATGAACCCATCACTAATTTTATTGATTTACTCAAATCTACCTTTTGATTGATCCATGTTTGTCAATTTTAAAAAACTTTTTCCATCCTCTTTTTCTTCCCTATTGTTTCCGCTACTCTTATCTTCCCATGCATTTCCTTCCACTTTTTCAAACATCTTCCTCATTGTTTCCCATAAGGAATGAACCCACCTACAATAGATCAATAGTTTTCATATACAACCTATCTATTTATATTAACTTTCCTCTTCCTCTTCAACATAAACCTTTCTTTCTTATTCTTAAGCCCTACTGCAACTAAATCTGATTCATTTTGTGCTCTTTCTATCTTTCTGATAAATCCATTTTTTAAAGCATGCATGATTGGAATTTGAAATAAAATCAATGGCATCTTCATCCTTGTATTACCAACAAAATTATGGTTTATCTAGAATTGAACCTACTGGTAAAAGGAGGAAAGTATCTAAATCATTAAGATTGTTTGATGTGTTCATCAACCATCGAGGAGATGATGTCAATCAAACTCTAGCTCTTAAGATTTATAATTCTCTTTAGGAGTTGGGAATAAAGGCATTTCTTGATTTAGAAGAGACAAAATTTGGAGATTCATTTCCTTCTGCAATTGAGACCACCATTCACTAAGCTTCAGTCCACATTGCCATATTCTCCAAAGGATATACGGAGTCAGCTTGGTGTCTGACTGAGTTGGGTCTCATGTTACAGAGTCCAAGTAAGATTATTCTAGTGTTTTATAAAGTGCAGCCTTCAAAACTCCAGTACATAAAAAAGGGAGTGTATGTTGGTGCATTCACTGATCATGAAAAGAAGGGTAAATACAAAATGAAGAAGCTTGAGGAGTGGAAGAAAGCACTTCAAACTATTTCATTTTTTAGAGGTTGGGAATTCAATGATTTAGAGTAAGTTTTATGCTTCCTTTAAATTTTCTACATTTTTTCTTCTCTCAAAAGAGAGTTAATTTAAGCAAAATTTCATTCATAAAATTTCCCTTTTCCTTACACAGTGTCTTTCAAGACATAGTGTTGGTAGTGTAAAAAGAAGTAAAAAGAACAAAATCATTATATGTTTCCAAATACCCAGTGGGGCTTGACAATCTTGTGTAAGCTTTTGAAAGGTGAAATACTCATGACCTTGTACAAGATTTTTAAAGGTAATGCAGGTTGAATAAAGAAGTGAAAGAGAAGGGTAAGGATGTTGGTATTTTTGGAATGGGTGGAATAGGGAAGACAAATCTATCTAAAGAGTTTTTTAACATAATGCATGTATAATTTACTAAAACATGTTTTTTGTTTGATGTGCGAGAGGCATCTGTGAAAGGCCAATTACCTTCGTTACAAATTTAACTTATCAAATATCTCTTCAATGAATAACATCCTCCAACTTTTAGAAGTATAAAAGAAGGAACAATCTATATCAAAAATCATCTAAAAAGGAACAATAAACTAAGCTTCCTCCTTATTGTCAATGATATCGATCACATAAAATAGTTAGACACTTTATTGTTCCTAGATATATTGAATAAATCTAGTAACAGATAGCTAATTATTACAACTTGTGATGTGGGGGTGCTCATAAGCACCAGAATTAACATTGCTTATAAGTTGAATGGGATGGATGGAGATGATGCAAGATAGCTATTTTGTTGGCATGAATTCGAACAACCCCATCTAGCTAGTGATTATGAGGGTGTAGTTAATGAATTCATATATGTATGTGGAGGCTTACCATTGTCTCTTCAAGTTTTGGGCAGCCATGTCCATTATAGAGATCTGACTTATTGGTCTTTAGAGTTGCATAAATTTTGTAAGATTTTGCCAAGGTATATAAAGGAATCACTTAAAATAAGTTTTTATGCACTATAGTAGGAGGAAAAATAGATATTCATGGATATAGCATTCATTTTTATTAGTGAACTTGAGGATATGGTTATAAAAATATGGGAGGGATGTGGCTGGAGTACCCAACATGCACTTCACACTCTCAAAGATAAATGTCTTATTCATGAAATAAAGTTTTGGTCCCATTATAAACCTAGGTTTAAAATGCATGATCACCTCAAAGATTTGGGAAGAGCAAAGATAGAGGAAATGAGTGGTCTGTTAGAATAATCAAAATAATTTATCCCATTTACATGTATGAAATGGAGAAAACTATAAATAAAATAAACTTCAATTCAGTTTTATTTTGCATAGAATAAGTGTTCGTAGGAATTGAATAACCCCAGTTTACATGAGCAATTGCAATTGTATTTAATAATAGATTTGAGTTTAGTTAATATTTTCTATTATTCTTCATACCACAGTCCTCTATTTAAAGAGGGTTTTGTAATCATTTGATATGGAGAAAAAAATTGAATAATTTATTTGTATTGCTATAGCAATTTGGTGGTCTCCATTTTGTGAGGAAAGAAGTTTAGTAAAAAGGAATTATATTTATGTAGTTATTTTAGAACTATGTATTTATTTTTTTATTATTTCCTTTGACTTTTCAATTGATTGTTATCAAGCCAAAGATCGTTGGTGAATTCTACCAAGTTTTTTGAATTCAAGGAGGATTTATTTTTACTATTGTAATAGATCATAGCAATAGGAAACAACATCAATCATCTCCAAATTCCTATTTTAACTCGTAATAATTATGATTTTTGGGCAATTAAGATGAGAACTTTATTTTGTTCACAAGATGTTTGGGAATTAGTAGAAAATGGTTTTACAAAACCATAGGATCAGGTAGCCTTTTAGGCATTAACATAGGGAGAAAAAGATCAACTTAGAGACAACAAGAAAAAGGATGCAAAATCTTTATTTTTAATTTAGTAAGCAATGGATGAGTCCATCTTTCCTAGAGTTATAGCAGCAACAAGATCCAAGAGGGCATGAGAGATTTGGAGATAGCCTATCAAGGTACTACAAAGGTGAAAGTAGCTTAACTACAATCTCTTCGAAGAAATTTTGAAAATTTTCACATGAGTGAATTAGAGTCTATAGAATAATTTATGAGTCAAGTAATGAATGTTGTAAATTAAATTAGATCTAATGACGAAGAATTAATAGATCAAAAGATTATAGAAAAAATTCTTAGGAGTTTGCCTAATAAATTTGATGCTATAGTGGTAGAAATTGAGGAATTTAAAGATTTGAAACATTTATCTATAGATGAATTAATGGGATCCTTGTTAAAACATGAGTCAAAAATGAATATAACTAACACTACTTTTGAGAATGCTTTCAAGTCTCAGGAATCATTTGGTAGAGGAAGAAGAAGATCAAGCTTTAGATGAAGAGTCAGAGCATAGGCAAAGTCAGTAGAAGTGATTCAGATCAAGGTGAAAGGAATAATTAGAACTACAACAATAGAGGACATGGAGACAATCATTTCCAACAACATTCATAGAGGTTTGATAAATATAACATTCAATGTTATCATTGCAAAAAATATGAACATTATGCATATGAATGTAGAAATAAACAAGGAGATGTGGATAAGTAGAATGTTAATTATTCAAATGAATCTATATCTAATTGTGAGAGTATGTTCATCACATGTCATGTTGCTCAAGGGAGCACTAGAAATATCTAGTTTTTAGATAGTGGATGTAGTAATCATATGACTAGGAATAAAGATTTATTTTCTAGTCTTGATGATTCTATAAAGTTTGAAGTGAAATTAGAAAATGATAATAAAGTGGATGTAATTGGTAAAGGTGTAATAAATATTTTTAAAAAAAATGGTGAAACAAATTTTATTCCTGATGTTTATTTTATACCTGGATTAAAGCATAATCTTATGAGTGTTGGGAAAGTAATACAAAAAGGTTACATGGTATCTTTTATGAATGATGTTTACACTATATTGGATATATATCCAAATGACAGGTTGATTACAATAGTGGATATGACCAAGAATTGGATGTTCCCCCTTCAAACTCAATCCATCCAAGGAGCAGAAGAAGTCAATTTAAAAATTGAATGTCTAAACCAATCATGGATATGGAATTTGAGGTATGGGTATTTACATTTTAAATGTTTGAGTTTATTACAAAATAAAAAAATGGTGAAAGGATTGCCACCTATAGAGTAGCCAACCAGTTCATGTGAGAGTTGCATTTTGGAAAAACAACATAGAGAGAGTTTTCTTGCAAGAATCTCATATAGACCAAGGGTATTATTGGAGATAGTTCATAGTGATATATGTGGACCAATGCAATCTCCATAATTTAGATGTAGTACTTAATTTATAACCTTAATTGATGATTTTAGTAGGAAGACATGGGTATATTTTCTCAACTAGAAGTTTGAAGCCTTCAGTAAATTTAAGGAGTTCAAGTCTCTGGTGGAAAAGCAAAGTGGCAATTACATCAAGGTACTTAGATCAGATAGAGGAAGTGAATATATGTCTAATGAATATCAATATTTTTGCAGATATTATGGCATTAAAAGATAATTAACTACGAGGTACACACCACAATAGAATGGTGTATCAGAAAGAAAGAATAGAACAATCATGGAGATGGCTAGAAGCATGTTGAAGGCTAAACATTTTTCAAAAGAATATTAGGCAGAAGAAGTAGCATGTGCAATAAATATTTTGAATAGAAGCCCAACAAAGAGTGTAAAGGATTGAATTCCATAAGAAGCATGGAGTGGTAAGAAGCATAGTGTAAATCATTTTAGAATTTATGGTTGTATAGTATATTCTCTTGTACCACCAGAATTAAGAATAAAATTGGATGATAAAAGTGAGAAATGCATTTTCATTGGTTATCGTGAACAATCAAAAACTTATAAATTATATAACCTAATTTCAAAGAAAGTGATTGTTAGCAGAGATGTAAAATTTATGGAAGAAGAAGCATGGGATGGAAGCATTGACACATCAATCAAAATTGGAGGACCAATAACACAAAATGAATAAGAACCTGAAGAACAAATTATGTAAGGTGATCAATCAAATCCACAAGCAGAAACAAGTACACCAACAAGAACTACACAAAATGTTGTACAAGGTAAATCATCAGGTCATGTGCATATTCCTAATCCCAATTCCAATGTAAGTGAAGAATAAAATCCTACTCTTGCCTCATTAAGATCAAAATATAAAGTTAAGAAAATGAGAGGCTTGAAAGAGATCTATAATCAAGGAGAAGAGAATTGGGATTTATGTTCAATTTTTGATTTATTCTCTCATGATCCTATGAATTTTGAAGAAGCAATTAATGAGGAACACTGGATCAAAGCCATGGATGAAGAAATAAATTTTATTGAAAGAAATCGTACATGGGAGCTAGTTGATCTACCTGAAGGTAAGGACTTCGTTGGATTCAAATGGGTCTATAAAGCCAAATTTAATGCAAAATGTGAGATTGAAAAATACAAGGCAAGTTTAGTAGAAAAAGGTTTTCCACAATATTATTGAACTAATTATAATGAGACATTTGATCTAGTTGTTAGACTTGATACTGTTAGAATGGTTTTAACAATTGCTACACAGAATAATTAGAAAGTTTTTCAAATGGAAGTGAAATCAACTTTTCTGAATGGTTTCCTAGAAGAATAAGTGCATGTGAAACAACCACCAAGTTATGAAGTGCATGGACATAAAAAATGGTCTAAAATTTGAAGAAATCTCTCTATGGCCTCAAGCAAGCACCAAGAGCATGGTATAGTAGGATTGATTCATACATGTAAAACAATGGATTCTGTAAAATCAAGAGTGAGCCCACATTTTACACAAAGATCAATAAAGAAGGTTAGATGTTGATAGTGTGTTTATATGTTGATGATTTAATTTTCACTAGAAATTTATCTATAGACACATTTAAATCAGTAATGAAGAAAGAATTTGTGATGACAAATTTAGGTTTGATGAAGTATTTTTTGGGCATTGAAGTTGTTCAATCAGATAAAAGAATTTTCATTAGTCAATCAAAATATGCAAAGGATGTGTTGAAAAGGTTTATAATGTTGAATTGTAAGCCAACATCTACACCAGTTGCAACATGCACTAAAGTTGGCCAAGAAGACAAAGGGCCTAATGTTGATTCTATAATTTTCAAAAGATTAATTGGAAGTTTGATTTATCTTACAACTACAAGACTAGATATCATGTATGGGATCAGCTTAATCTCAAGATTCATGGAGTCACCCAAAGACTCACATTGGTATGTTGGAAAGAGGATATTCAGATATGTGGTAGGAATAACAAGATATGAAATCTTGTATTACATAACTAATAATTTTTTTTTGAATGGTTATACTGACAGTGATTTTGGAGGTAGCATTAATGATAGGAAGAGTAATTATAGATATACTTTTCATTTTGGAATAGGAGTGGAGTCATGGGCATCAAAAATATAATCCATAGTGATAATTTTATAATGTGAAGTAGAATATGTGGCAGTTACATCAACAACATGCCAAGCAATTTGTATGAGGAAAGTTTTGATAGATCTATTACAATTTCAAGAGGAGCCAACATCCATATTTTGTGATAACAAATCAGCAATTACATTGTCAAAGAATCATGTTTTTCGCAAGAGGAGAAAGAATATTGATACAATATATCACTTTATCAGAGAGTTGGTGAATGATGGTGAAATTCAACTAAAATTTAATAGATCTAAACATTAGTTAGCAGATATATTTACCAAGCCATTATCAAAGGATGTATTTCAATACTTAAGACAAAGTTTAGGCATTGTAAATGGTGAAATAATCAATGGTAGAAATTAAATGGGAGTGTTAGAATAATCAAAATAATTTCTCTTGTTTGCATGCAGGTGATGGAGAAAACTAGAAATAAAATAAATTTTAGTTCAGTTTTATTTTGCATAGAATAAGTGTTGATAGGAATTGAGTAACCCTAGTTTGCATGAGTAGTTGCTATTGTGTCTAATAATAGATTTGAGTTTAGTTAAGATTTTCTATTGTTCTTTCTACCGCATTTCTCTATTTAAAGAGGGTTTTGTAATCATTTGATATGGAGAAAAAAGTTGAATAATTTTTTTTTGTATTGATGTAGCAATTTGGTGGTCTCTCTTTTGTGAGGAAAGAACTTTAGCAAAAAGGAATTCTATTGTTGTATTATTTATAGAACTCTGTATTTATTTTTTATTTTTGCATTTTCCTTTTTAATATGGTCCCCATCACCTATAGTGCCCCCAAGAACTTAATTCTTTAGTATGTTTCCTCATTTATTTGGTGATATTCAAAACTTTTATTGTTTTCAAAACATTTGTATGTAGTACATCTATTCGTAATTTTATTGAAACAACATTAGTTTGACCTTATTCTTTGAATGCAAGAATTAAAGAGATTTCAAACCATTATAGCCCAAACTAATTTAAGGTGTTTCCAAAGGATTTGAGATAGGGCCTTGAATGTTTCTATTACATACTTTATGGGGAATTCAGAAGATTGGAGTGAGATGTTAGCTTCTTTGCTTTGGCTTAGTCTTGGTTTTGGGCGTGGATGTGATCAGATGACAAGCATTCCTTCATGGATTCCTCTTAAAAATTTGTAGTGTTTAAGAATTGAATATTTACCTTTCAACAGGTTGTGGCAGAGTGATGACCAGGTATTTTACTCTTCATTGAATTAAAGTTTGGATATTCTTGAATAGCAAATTATTATTTATCAAAGTTTGAAACAAATTTATTGTGAATTTTAGGTGCCCTCCTCATTGAAAGAGTTACCAGGTTTGTCACTCATGTCAATTCACTTGAAAAAATTAGGCTTTGGTTTAAATTTATAATTTTGGTTTAGGGCGTTATAGGTTATGTTTCGAATATGCCTCCAATAATATAAATTAGTTCCCTCCTTCTATGCTCTCTTTTTTCAAATTAATAAAAATATTGGCTTTGAATAACAAGTGATGGTCCCTTACTATAACCAAGATCTTAACTAGCGGATATCATCATCCGAACCTCTCCACCATGTTTCTTTGGAAAACTTGACTGTGTTGGATTTATATATGGTAAAAACACAAAGTAGGATTCACTTGATTGATTGTGAAAACTTGAATTGTATGTCAAGAATATGTGATTTTACACATCTTGTAAAGTTGGAGATTCATAGTTGCCCACAGCTTGAGGAGTTACCATGTCTTTTCCATTTGATCTGCCTAAATAGTGTTTTAATAGTGGCTATTGGAAGTTGAATGGTCTTTAGTTGGATGGCTATAATAATTTGAGCACAGTAAAAGTGTTTGATGCTCGAGAGCTTAAAATATTTTGCATTCTACATTATAATAATTTAAGAATAATAGTAGTGTTTAATGTTACAAAGCATACAATATTTAGGATTTGACATTGTCCTCAGGTGGAAAAATTGACACCTTTCAAAGGTCACAGTTCCCTCGAGAGGATTACGATTGATGGATGTGGGAAGTTCAATGTCCTTAAGGTGATTGATTGCAAAAATTTGAAAGCATTGTTAGGTAATGCTAACGTGAAAATATTTTTCATAGCTAACTATCCAAAAGTGGGGGATTTGCCATGTCTTTTGGATGTCGAGGTGCTTACCATTCACAGATGTGAGATGTTGCAAAACACAACATTACCAAAAACACTGACCCATCTAAATGTGGAAGGCATTATAGAATGGATATAGTACCAGGGATAACTAACCTTACAAACCTTTTAACATTGGTTATATGTAATTGTATGGATTTGGAGGAGTTATGTGTTGTCAGACTGAGCTTCTTGGAGACCATTATAATTGAGAGTTGTGAGAAGCTGCAAAATATAGCAGGTATTGAAGAATTACCTGCATTGAAACATATGAGACTTTCATAGTGCAACAATGTAGTAATACAAAATTCCATTCACAGATTGTAGGTATTAAATAGTCACTTCCTATTGTTGAATAGTTTTCTTCTTTTCGATTAAAAGTATTTTAGCTTTTAGAGTTGTTTCTTTGACACTTTTTTTTGTGATCTCTTCTGTGATATGAAGAGAGTGTCGTCAAGAGTCTCATTTATATTTGTTTTCTTAGTTTAAATATGAAATATAAATTGATGAGAATGGATTTATTTTTTTATATTTTAAATAATATTATAGATTGTTATATTTTTTAATAATTTATAGAATAATATATTTTAAAAAATTTACAATTAATAAATTTTTATTTTTTAAATAAATAAATTATAATAACACAATTAAATAAAATATAGATATCAAATAATTTTTATTAAATTTAATTATTAAAATTAATTAATTCTATTTTAATGATTTAGTATGATTAAATCTTTAGAAGATAAATGAGTGTGAATTAAGTATAAAAATAAGTGTTGGAATTTGATGGTCCCCTATGTTTATGAAATAGAAAATTGACACTTTTATTTACTTGTATTCTAATTTATGTTTTAAATGATATTATAGATTGTTAGTTAATTTTTTTTATTAATTTATAAACTGATATGTTTATAAAAATTTATAATTAATTTTTTTTATTTTTTAAATAAATAAAATTATAATAACATAATTAAATTAAATATAAATATCAAATAATTTTCATTAAATTTAGTTAATAATACATATTAAATTTATAAAAAAGAAATTTTATTTCTAATATATTTAATTTAAAATCAAATTTGTCAAAATTTATCACAATTGCATCCATAACAAATTGTATTTTTAATCAACAAACAATAAAAACAACAATATATAAAAAAAATAAAATTATATATATATATATATATATATATATATATATATATATATATATATATATATATATATAACTCTAAATAATTAATTATTAAATTTATTACTTTAATAAAAAAATTATATTATAAAATTAAAAAAAATATATAATCATAATCGTTAAAAAAATATAACTGTTTATCAGATGACAAGCATTCCATCATGGATTCCTTTTAATCTTAAAAATTTGTAGTATTTAGATATCAACGAGGGACATTTCAAAAGGTTATTCAAATATTCCTTAATAGCAGGGTATTGTTTATCAAAGTTTGAAATAAATTTATTGTGAATTTTAAATTCCCTCCTTGTTGAAAGAACTGCATATTATTGATACCATTTTAGAAGAGTTACCAGGTTTTCCAAGCATGTCAAGTCGTTTGAAAAATTAGGCTTAAGTTTAAATTTATAGTTTTGGTTATAGGGCATTACAAGTTAAATTTTGAATGTGCATCCAATAATAGAAAAGAGTTCCCTTCTTCTATGCTCTCTTTTTTCAAATTAAGAGGAATATTGGCTTTTAATAAAAGGGGACAGTCCCCTACTATAACCAAGATCTTAACTAGTGGACATCATTATCCGAACCTCTCCACCTTGTTTCTATGGAAAACCCAACTGTGTTGGATTTAAATATGGTAAAAACACTAAGTAGTCTTCACTTGATTGATTGTCAAAACTTGAAATGTATGTAGGAATATGTGATCTTACAAATCTTGTAAAGTTGGAGATTGGTGGATGTCCATAACTTGAGGAGTTACCATATCTTTTCCATCTGAATTGCTTAGAGAGTGTTTCAATTAGTAAATGTTTGACACTGAATGGTCTTCTGCTCAAAGGTTGTAATAATCTGAGAACAATAGAAGTGTTTGTTGTTCCAAAGCTTGCAATATTTATCATTCCACATTGTCCACAACTAAAGGAGCTTACCTTTGTTAGATGTGAGATGCTGGAGGAGCTAAGTGTTGTCGGGTTGAGGTTCCTAAAGACCATTGCAATTGAGAGTTTTGAGAAGCTATATAATATAGAAGGTATTGAAGAATTACCAGAATTAAAAGTTATGCAATTTTCACTAGGCAGAAATGCAACAATACGAAATTCCATTCACAAATGGTAGGTATTGAATAGTCACTACTTCTTTTTCTTCTTTCTGATTAAAACTATTTTAGCTTTTAGATTATTTTTAATGTTATATTAAAGTAATAGTTTGGAGTCTTGGAAAGAAAGTAAAAAAATTCTACAACATTATTGGCTATATGGGAAGAAATTACCAAAAATATACAGGCCTAGGTGGGCGGCAAATAACCACCAACAAATCGAAACAAGGGATGAGCAAAAATAGATAAGTAAACACTAAAACTTGTATATATTTAAATCTCAAAAAGTTATTTTATAGTCACAGCTAAAATTATATATAAAAACCTCTAATATTTTCTTATTGTTGTCTAACTGTTGTCAACATATAACTCTCCTTTGCCTCCTTGCTATGGGCTACTCTATTTTCCCTTTGATACGAGATATTGTAGGTTGCGACAGGCTACTACTATAGGTTTCTATTGGTTGTTGTAGATTGCTACGAGCTACTACTATAGGCTACTATGAGTTACTTTTGTAAGCTACCATGGGCTATTATAGGCTACTATGGGTTGCTCTTTTTCTCTCCTTGCTACTGCTTTGTCTCTCTCTTTGCCATTGGTTCCTATAGGTTGCTATTGGTTGCTATAAGTTGCTTCTCTCCTTACTACTAGCTATTGTAGTGTGCTCGGGATACTATAGGCTATTGTTTCTTGTACTTTTTCTACTCTATATATTCTCTCTACAATGAGTTGTGTTGGAATGTTTTTTGCTACTCACATTCCTCTTCTCTACAACTGCATTTAATGCTATCTTCTTAAATACCTCTTCCTTCTTTTTTTTCTACCTTTATGAAAAAACTCGTATAACTCATCCTTTTACTGCCTAACTCTAAATGGTAGACAAAATTTCAAATTTGAAAAAATTGCACTTAATGACAACTACCATGCTCATTAGGTGACTATAGGAAGTCAAAATAACAATATTTTAACAATACCCCTTATTTTTGACCTTCCTACCATGGTCAAATAGACTTTTCACAGTCTCTTAAACCTCCTTATAACTTTTTTTTTAACTTGCCAAATACTTTTGCATTCTTTTTATGTAGGTATGAAGCTTCATTACTGAAGTTCATATCTCTACTGCAATATTTTGGAGCTACCATAACATTATGTAGGCCTAATTCTACTACATTTATGACCCCTAACCTTTCTCTTAGGTGCATAAAAGTGTCCTTAGGAAATCACTTAGTAAAAATATCAGCCAGCTACTGATCAAACTTACAAAAGCTAAGCTCTAGGACATCATTTTCAACTAACTCATGAATAAATTGATACCTAATTGCAATGTGTTTTCTCCTACCATGAAATACAGGGTTATTTGAAATTATATGGATGATAAATTGTCATAATAGACCATAGAAGCTCCTTATTTATCCTCATACAAATTAGAAAGTATCCTTCTCAACTATATAGCTTGACATGCTATTGCATTGGCTGTTATATACTCTACTTTAGCTATAGAAAGTGACACTATCAGTTGTTTCTTTAAAACTCAAGATATGACTCCTAAACCAAGATGAAATACATACCCAGAGGTGCTCTTTTGATCATCAAGGCTGCCTACCCAATCATTGTCAGTGTAACCAATAAGTTGAAACTTATCTACTGTCACATACAAAACACCATAATCTCTTGTTCCATTCTAATACCTAAATATTCTCTTGCCTGCTTCCCAATGTATCTACTTTGGCATATCCATGAATCTTGATATAAGGTTGACTACATATATGATATCCAGCTTTGTTGCAGTCAAATACATTAGACTTCCCACTAGGCTATTATAGTGTGTGGGGTCTACATTGCTACTGCAATCATATTTGCACAACTTAAGGCTTGTCTCAGGTGGAGTAAACATAGAATTGTTGTCTATCATCTTGAACCTCTCTAATATATACTTTGCATACTTTTATTTGCATATGAATATGCCTTCATCCATTTTCTTGACTTTTATCCCAAGAAAGTACTTTAAGAAGCCCAAATCAGTCATTTCAAACTCATTTTTCATATCTATTTTGAATTATTCAATGGACTAATTTGTATTACCAGTTAATATAAGATCATCCACATACAATACAATAATTAACATACCTTCCTTGCATGATTTTATGTATAATGTGAGATCACTTGCACTCTTTCTAAAACCATTTCTCTATAAATATGAGTCTATATGGCTATACCATGCTCTTGGGGCTTGCTTGAGCCCATACAATGCCTTTTTCAACCTATACACTTTGTTTTCATGATTGAGAATCTTATATCTAGGAGGATGTCCCAAAAAAACCTCTTCTTCTATAACTCCATTCGATAATGTTAACTTGACATACATTTTATGCATCTTCCACTTGTGTTGGGCAGTAATGGCTATGATTATTCTTATGATTTTTAGCCTTGCTACAGGTGTAAATGTTTCACTGTAATCATGTCTAGGCTTTTGCTTATAACCCATCACCACTAGCCTTGCTTATGCCTCTCTATCTTACCTTTGGGAGTAGTTTTTATCTTGTATACCCACTTAACTCCTATGACATCTTTTATTTTTGGTAGGTCAACTAACTCGCATGTGTCATTTATCTTTATGGCGGGGATCTCTTCATCCATAGCCTCACATCACTTATTATCCTTAACTACTTCTTCAAAGTAGGTAGGGTCAGTTGATACAAAGAGTGCATAATTCATAGTTTTATCTTCATTTTACTCATACCTTGACTACTCATAAACTTCTTGCAAGCTTCTTGTCCTTACTTGAGGTTGGCTTGAGTTAGAGGAGGAGGATGTTGACTCATGAGCAACTCCTTGACCTCCTTGATGGCTACTAGCACTAGATGAATCAACCCATTAAGAACTAGGTGTCCATGTTGGTATATTAATGGTTGTACCACCTACTATTTTAGATTCAATAAAGGGTCCACCAACCCTTATTTCCACATGCTCTTCTCCTTGTCTCTCTTCCCAAGCTTCATCCTCAATGAATTGAACATCTCAACTAATTATGAGATCTTTGGTGATAGGATTGTACAGCTGGTATGCCTTTGATTAGTCACAATACCCTATAAAAATACACTTTTCACCTTTGTCATCCCACTTTGTTTTTATTTTCTTGGGCACGTGTACATATGCTACACAACTGAACACTTTAAGGTGTTCAACACTTGGCTTTCAATTGTTACATGCTTCTTGAGGGATTACATCCCTTACACTCTTCATTGGATAAATGTTCAATAAGTACACAGTTGTTGCTACAACCTTAACCAAAAAATCATTAGGCAAATATTTTGCCTTTAGCATGCTCCTTGCCATCTCTTGGATGGTCCTATTCTTCCTCTCAGACACACCATTTTATTGTGATGTATACCAAGCTATAAATTGCTTATTTATGTGATGATCCTTGCAAAAATTCATGAATTCATTGGCGATATAATCTCCCCCTCTATCCATCCTCAAAATCTTGATGTAGTGGCCACTTTGCTTCTCCACCATGGCCTTGAAATGCTTGAAGTTCTCAAATGCTTCTGATTTGTTCTTTAAGAAGTACACCCATATATTCCAACTATAATAATTTTTGAATGTCATGAAATAGACATTTTTGAATAGGGAGGTGGTCTTTATTAGACCACACAAGTCTGAATGGATCAGCTCTAATGGAGCTCTAGCTCTGCATGCCATACCCATGAGAAATGCACTCCTATGTTTCTTCCCTAATATGCATCCTTCACACACCTTGTTTGGATATTCTATAAGAGGCAACCCCTTCACCATGTGTTTCTTATGAAGAAGATTCAGCCCTACAAAGCTCAAATGACCATACCTAAGATACCAAAGAGTAGGTTCATTTACTATCATTATTTTGAACACTGTTGCAAGCTCACTTTGCATTCTCAATGGAAACATCTGATTGATTGTCATCTTGACTGCTGCTATCTTTTTATTGCAGCCACTACTATCAAAGATGATGCACTCACCATTCTCAAATCTGATCTTGTACCCCTTTTTCAAAAGCTACCCAATGCTGATAAGGTTGTGTTTCAACCTAAATACATAGTAAACATAATGAATTTTCCTTTTGTCACCTTGATTTGTGTGAATTAAAATTATAACCTTACCCTTGACAAGAACCTTATCATTGTTTCCCATCTTCACCTCTGATTTTATCATTTCATCTATGGGGTTAAACATCTCTTTGTTCTCACTCATGTGGTTGCTACAACCACTATCCAAATACCATGTTTCTTTGCCACTTCGCTAAGTAATGTTATATGTTATAAACAAGCTTCCTCCTTTCTCATTCTTATTTGGTTCAACCTCTTGGGTATGAGTGAAATTAGAATTATATTTATTCATGTCATAATTCTTATTTATACACTCATTAGCATAATGTCCATACCTTTTACAATAATAATATTGGATTCTAGACTTATCATACGTTTGTGTAGATCCACCTCTATAAGTGTTGTTGCTCCTTCTTCTTCCTCTTCCATGTGGTTCTTATGGCCATGTGTTCTGCCTTCTTGACTACTGTAAGTTCTTCCTCTTCCTCTATTGTTTGATCCTCTCCCCCTTCCTTTCACATTGACATTAGTCTTGAATGATTTCTCATGGGAGGAGATGGTTGACCTATTCAAACTTTATTCATGGGTTTTTAAGGAACCCATTAGCTCATCAACCATCATTTGCCTTAAATCCTTTGATTATTCTATAGCAACCACTATAGGGTCAAATATAATTGGAAGGCTCCTCAACACCTTCTCAATGATCCTAAAATATTCAAGAGTATCACCACATGTCTTCATTTGATTTACTATATTCATAATTATTATGAAAAATTCATTTATTGACTCATTTTCCTTCATTTTTAGGGTCTCAAAGTCTCTTCTTAAGAGTTGAAACTTGACAAGTATCACTTTGTCACTCCCTTGATATCTATTTTGAAAGATATCCCATTCTTGTTTGGAATGGATAGCTATTGTTATCTTAGGAAAGATTGAGTCAGCCAAAGCCATTTGTATGTAGCTGAGTGCTTTGGTATCTTTCCTCATATTCTCCTTCAACACATTATTTTGTGTTTGGGTCAAAAATATTGAAGGCAACCATGTTTGAAACCTCATTGTTCCTATATTCAACCAACTTCCATAGCTCTTGAGAGTTGAATATTGTCTTCATCTTGATTCTCCACACATCATAATTTTTCCCATCAAACATGGGGGGCTACTGTTAAGACCCTGAGATCCATATTGCCATGTCTGAATGCACTTACAATCTGATTGCCCTTCACCAATAACTTTGATACTAGTTGTTGGAAAGAAATAAAGAAAAAAGGTACAACACTATTGGCTGTATCAAAAGAAATTACCAAAAATATATAGGCCCAGGTGGGCAGAAAATAACCATGAACAAATATAAATAAGCGAGGAGAGAAGATAGATAAGTAAACACTAAAACTTGCATATATTTAAATCTCAAAAATTTCTTCTACAATCATAGCTACAACTATATATAAAAACCTTTAATATTTCCTTATTCTTATCTAACTATTGTCAACATATAACTTTCCTTTGCCTCCTTGTTATGGGCTACTCTATTTTCCCTTTGCTATGCGTTGTTGTAGGTTGTTACAGGCTACTATTGTAGGTTGCTATGGGTTTTTGTTGTAGGCTTCTATGCACTGCTACTGTAGGCTACTATGGGGTACTGTAGGTTGTTATGAGCTACTTTATTTCTCTCTTTACTACTGCTCTATCTCTCTCTCTTTGCCAGGGGTTCCTACAAGCTGCTACTGGCTACTTCTTTCCTTGCTACCGGCTACTATAGGGTGATATAGGCTACTATACGCTGATGTTACCTGCACTTTTTATACTCTATATATTCCCTCTACAATGGGATACTATGTTGGAATGTTATTTGTTTCTCACATTCCTCTTGTCTATAGCTACGTTGAATGTTATCTTCTTCAATACCTCTTCCTTCTTTTCTTTTCTACCTTTATGATAAAACTCGCCTAACTCATCCTTTTTTCCACCCAAATCTAAATGGTAGACAAATTTTCAAATTTAAAAAAAATTGCATTTAATGATAACAACTGTCATGCTCGAGAGGTGGCTATAAGAAGTCAAAATAATAATATTTTAACATGGAGAGTGCATCCTCCACATTAAAAATGCATCTTATTTTCCTACTGAAAAGGGTTATCTATTAACTATTTGAGACTTTTTTTGATATGTAGAGAGTGCCATCAGAGTATCTGATTTTGATTAGGAGTGCAGTGGACGGAGCCAACTCAATCTTAAGCCAACATCTCTTTTTGAAATGCATTGGTGTAGAAGTTATCATTCCAATGGAAGATGATGATAGCAATCATGTGAAAATAATGGTAGAAGAAGATTCATTGAGTGCAATCATCCTCTGTGCTTTATTTTCTATTGATATCCCTTCATACTTGTATAGGGTGATCTGGCAACTATGGTATTGGAGGGATGGGTTATGAATAAGTGGATTCAACCAATGGATATCGCACAATGGATAGTTACAATAGTAACTACCAATCAAGAATAAATAAACAATTATATTTCAAATCTCCCATTTTCCTATCCCTGGGTTTTGTTACCCGCAGAAGAGGTGCATGTATATAAAGTGGTGACAATAGAAAATGCATATATGTTGATAGTGAGGAAAGGCAAAGAAAAGAAAACTCTCGATGTTTTGATCAACTATTTAAAGCATAAGGGCACACTATTATCATGTATATATGGAAAAAAAATATTAAATTAAATTTGTTGTAAATATTGATTAAAAGTTTTTATTATTATTGTTTGATTGAAAGTGAGGTATATAAAATTGAGGATTAATTTTTTTCAAACCAGGAAAGTATTAAAACCTTAATTTTAATATTTATTAAAATATAACTTTAAAAAATAAAAAATAAAAAATGTAAATATATAAATTTAATTATTAAACTTATAAAAATAAATATATTTTTCAATTTTTTTTATTTTTGGGGATCCCATGGGAAGCAGTGCCATCCGAGAAGCAACTATGAGGAGTCAACTACTAATGGCAAGGGAGACTCAAACACGGGACCTCTGAGAGTAAAGCCCACCTTCCTTACCGTTTGGTCACTATATATTAAATTAAAAATATAAGATGGTTTTATATTAATTTATTAAATAATATAAAATAATAATATCAATATTTACTAAAAGTAAAAATCAATTAATAAAATTGAAAAAATACAATGTTAAATTAAAGTATTTATAATTTAATTAAATAGTTTAATGTGATAAATATTTCAAATTCTCAAAATAGATAATATTCAAAGTTAAAGGAAAGAATTTAAATATAAATATTTTAAAAACTTATTTTATTAGAGTCTACATGTTTGTTTTGTGCTTGGTTATTTTGTCTCACCTTATTCTCAAACCACCTTTGTTGGATTTATAATGTTGAGCTTATATTTATTTTGTGTTTACTTAGATCATTTGGGTGGATTGAGTTTCTTTAAATGGTCCTTGACTAATCTTATACAACCATTATTTGGGGCATTGGGAAGGATGTGTTTTATCTAAAATTGGATGAATAGATGAATTAATCTTAATTAAGATAAAATATATTGGTGAACTCGAGTTAGTCATGAAATTTTATTGGTGAACCCCGATTCTTGTTTGAACATTGTTCAACCCTAAGTTTTCCTTAGGATTCTAACCTTCTAGGTTTTCAAATTTTGTCATATGATTTAAATAAATTATTGAATAATTGACATAAGAGATTTTATTTTGACCTTGGATTTAAATCTAACACTATAATAACTTGATTTTAACCTCAAATATAATCAATAACACCAAAATCACTTTCTTTTGATCTGGTGATGCAAACGTAGTTGAAATTTCCAACTAAGGATAGCCATTTCATCTTCGTAACATAGCAAAAATAAAAAACATAACATGTTTTATTAACAAGTTCTGAGTATGAATTTCAATAGCATAACATTTCATTAAATATAATAGGAGAGAAAATATAATTGCAATATTGATTTCACTAGCCTTAGCTTCAATCAAAGGAAGAATCCTATTACAAGTGTCATTTTACCATTTAAGACAAGAATGGACTGACCCCTTAGCTCCCCCTTATGTCCTTTCACCTTCCATGACATTACATAATGAAACAACATCAAGAAAAGATTAAAAAACTCATTTATGCATAAACGTGTAGACCAAAATGGAGTTTTCACTATGAAAATAAAATGTAAATGAATGTTTTATGTATTTGGAGACCTTGGTAGGATTTTGAAAGAACTTTATGTAAGTTGTGACTGTATCAGGTCTTGAGGATGCTAAAACATTTCAAAATAGCCCATGAACAAGTCAAGATTCAACTCTCTACATAACATTATTTGATAAACTTGACACGTTCAAAGACCTTTTTGGTGTTTCTTTCTCATGAGAAATTGTCTTGAAAAAATTACATAAACTGCTAACCTAATCAGCATACAAACCTCACAAGAACCAAACACCATGCTCATGACCCCATCGGGATTTAGATCCCTCTTTCCAATATTCGAAATAGGTTAAGATAGTCATAGGCAAAGTTGAGCTTTATGCCATAGATAATACAATATGATTCCATGACCTAGTCAAGCTTAAAAACCTGCATATAACTATGTTGGATCCACCAAGACTTATCTAGAGATAAAACTATGATTAACAGCATCAAGAAACACAAAGAACACCTGCAAACATATATGGGTTTTGAACCTCACAAAATTAAGAAAAGCATTCAAATGGATACTATAATTCAGATCAAGAATAAGAACCTAATTAACACTAGCGAAGGTAACAAAGTAAACCAATGACCAAATTAGAACTTGGACTCTAATTAAAAATGGCACAAACCACATTATTTTTCCAAGGACCAAATTGGAAGTCAAAGCTTTATTATCAAATCATGTAAGGTACAAAATTCCTAAGGACTTAATTAGTAATGAGAAACCCGATTAGCAAAGTTAAGAGCCTACAAGTCTTTGACAAACCAAATTGGACTTTTGAAGCTCGATTACAACTACTATGTGAAAGATTTCAATCCAAGACCTAATCAGAGTTGGAAGAACCTGATTAACACTACAACCTGTCAAGACTAAAAATATGAGGTGTTGGACTTCAGGAACACTAAGGAAACCAATCAAATTTTTGGGATGAGCATCAAAAATAAAAGTTGATGGCAACACAAACATGCCACTAGTATAATAATTGTCTGACACAAAAACCATGAAATCAACATAAAATAACACACACTAAAAATAAATGACAAAGTAAAATAATAGGAAATAAAACACTATATCTTTGTTTGACATAAGATAACCTATCTACCATGGATGTTCTTGCATCAAACACCCACTGTGAATGAAAAGGACCATGATTTCCCACTCATGAGCCTGTGGTGAGTTGCTCTATAGTTTTTCCATGTTTGGAAACTTTGGATGCATTCATCCATGTTACATCTTCAGTTGCTCTATCCTTCTACTTGACCAGGTACTCTTAATACTCATGGCCTCGTGTCTTCTTCCCAACTCAAATATCTAGAATGGTTTCCATTCCTTAGATGCTTATGACAACTACTCATTCTAATCCTCAAATAATAAATCTATGTTATCACTTATGTACCCTTCAAAATATATGTATAAATTAGCCACATTGAAGATATGTGGAATACCTACTCCATTCAGCAACTCAAGCTCATATCCATTAGCTGAGAACTTCCTCATGATCTTGCAAGATCCAATATTTTTCCACTTGATTTTTTTATATTCACCTTTCAAAAACCTATCCTTGCATAAATGTGATAACACAATGTACCCAACTTCAAAAATCACTTCTCTCTTACACATATCAACATGTTTCTTATATTTTACAACAATCTCTTGAAGTCTACTCTTAGCTTCTTGATGTATCTCAAGCATAGCATAAGTGTAGTATTCACCTTCAACAATTCTTCTAATCATATCAATTATACTCCTCAATTCACATAAATACCTCTAGGACTGGTCCCATACAATATCTAAAAAGGATTCATTCCTATATTTCAGTTAACTACATCATTGTAAGCAAATTTAGATTATGCCAATATTAAGTCCCACTATTTAGGGTTGTCACCAACTGGACATATCAACAAATTACCAAAAATATGATTTACCACCTCTGATTGTCCATCCATCTAAGGATGATAGGATGAGTTGAAATCTAATATGGTACACAACTTCTTATAAAGTATCCTCTAGAAGTGACCAACAAAATTTGTATTCCTATTTGATAAAATACTCTGAGGCAATCCATGTAATCTGATAATTTATTGAAAGAATAAAGTTTTGATGTGTGTGGCATCACTAGTCTTAATGCATGCTAAAAATTTAGCTATCTTTGAATCTAGCCACAACAAAAAATATGGACTCATTTTACCTCGCCACATTCTCAACAAACCAATAGTAAAGTCCATGCTCAATACATCCCATGGTCTATTTATAATGGGCAATGGATGATATAAACCATCATTCTAACTTCTATATTTTGCATGTTAACAAACTCCACATTATTTCATAAATTTCTTCACATCTATACCCAATTGTGGCCAATAGCATCTCTCATTCAACTTTGCTAAAGTCTTATCATATCCAAAATGACTAGCAGGTCCTCCACTATGCTTCCATTTTAATAAACTCTCTCACATGGAACCTTGTTGTATGCACAACTTCTATCCTTTGAACAATAATTTATCTTGTATCAATTAATCTAACCATATAATCCTATCCTCATCCATTGTCATTGATGTGCTGGGCTAGGGGTCCCAGCTGAATGAATGCCCCAACCTGTAGTCTATACCCTCTTCATCTTAGCATATCACACTCACTCACACACAACTAACACTCACGAGTATGCAACACACATTTCATATTAGTCTTCATCTAAAATCAACTTTAAAATGCTCTACAATGATTTTCATTCCATGTTCTATCTATCTGGTTCATCCTAGCATATCAGCACTCTCTGCCTAGCTTTCAAACTCACTTCTGGCTCAGTCAGACACACAAATGTATATGCAACATTTCACAGTAAACAATGATATTGACCCCTCTAAAAATTGAATGTTACATACACCTCGTGAATTACATGCCATCCTGGCTCGGGTCTCAGTGGCTCTACAAATGCATAGTTATCTCATTCGACCAACGAATGTATAGAATAGATGTTTCATCCCTAACGAAATGACCAAATTATATAGTCTACTCCAATAAGTCTAATAAACACCCTCACTAGATTAGATTTATTCCTATGAAAATACATACCATTTCTGTAGCCATTTGTAAGCATTCATGGCATCAAAATGTGTTGAGAACTCTAAAAAGGCAAACCCTCAGTTCATTCCTTCATTTTGAGAATCTTCAACTAGAGTCAAATCCTCAATATTCTCAATACCAAAGTGCTTCAGCCTTTCTTTCAAAGCATCCTATGTTTTGCAAATATTCCCTAAGAAAAGAGTGTCATTGTCTTGACTCAGCGAGACCCCACAAACTTTTCCCTTTACCTATGGATTCTTCAGTTCTAAACAAGCTCGCTTGGCTTGATCAACTGATGCATATCGAATAAATGCAAATCCCTTATTTTTGTGCATTTGGGGATTCATAATAAGTCAGACTTCTATAATTTCACCGACTGCACTGAAATCTTTCCTAAGATCTTCTTCAGCAGCATCTTTGTCAAGGCCATCGACAAATATTTCGAACTCTTTCCTCTTTCGCCTTTCTTTGACAACTTCATGATGCTCTGCTTCCTCCTTATAAGGCTCATCATGTTCCTCTTATTTGATCCATGCATAGCTTACTCTTTTTGATTTTAAAGAGGCTTACAAGTGAATGGAGAATACAATGATCTCTGTTCAACAGTGGATTCATTCGTGAGACCCAACAAGGCTGCCATTATGAGTTCTTGAAACTCATGTCCTTTGCTGAGTATATACCAACATCATCAGTTTTAGCCAAGGATTTTGGTCTTTGCAATGAATGATCAAAATAGACCCACTTCACCTTCTATGATGAGCTCTCCTTCCTTTATTTTGAGCTCATCCATTCTTCAAAGCCTGATAGGCTTACACATAACCCTGGTCTTGTAAACTCTACCATGTAAACATACACCTGGCTCAAGCTCAGCCTTTCTAAATGACCTTCTATTTTTTCTTCAAAAGCCATAGGTCATTCAGATCACCCCCTTTGAGCCTCCTCTCTAACTTCTATGCCCAATTTGGGCTCAAGATAAAACAAAAATAGTTTTTAAATTGCAACAATATACCAAGGTTGAAATATTTTCAACCACTCCTTTATTTTCTCAACAGCCCCAACATTTAATTTTTACCTTTACTTTTTACAATTACTCCTTATTAACAACATTTTGGAGGGAAAATACAATAAATTGAAATTTGAATTCAAACATGACTTGTATCCCAACATAACCATATCTTGCCTAAAGATGTATGTAGATGCTCCTGCATCATACTCTCCCTCTAGAAAGGATTTGAACCTTAGTTCAAATGAACTACTTCCTCCATGTATTAGTCTTCACCATACTATAATTCACCTTTACCTCCTTGATGGGTTGCTTCATGGTTTTCTTCATTTGCATGGTTTCTTTGATTGCACTATCCTCTTTTGTGCATAGTTTTTCACTTGCTTCTTCAAGGTACTCCATGGCATCATGGAATGCAATTTCCTCCTCCATCTCAACATTTTCTTGCACAAGGTCTCCAACATCTTTCTTGTGCATTTGACAATGCATTCCTTCTTCTTGGTATATAACAACAATCTCCTCTCTCATGTTTGCACATTCTTGTATGTGCTTGGTTGCTTGTATTTCCCCAATCTCTTCACTTTTCAAGGCCTTTCTCTTGACCTTCTTCACAAGGCTGCTCATACCTGCATTTACCCACGCAAAGACAATATTAGAAATAAAAACAAGAGACCATAATGTCTCCATGAGTGTCCTCTTAATGGACATTCTCATCTTTCCAAGTGCTCTTCTTGGGATTTCACTTTCTCTTTGTTCTCTTCTCTTGTTCTCCACAATGAGAACATTTTTCACAATCTCTTCCTCTTTTTGTTTCTCTCTTGGCAACCTTCTTATCTTCTTCAAGCCTCTATGGGCTTCTCTCTTCTTGGAAATCTCATTTTGCCTTCATCTCCTCTTCCTTAGGAGATCTATTGGCCACTTCAACCTCTTCCTCATTGGCCATACCCATGCTTGCTTGTCCATCTGCATCCAAGACTCATATCTATCTGCAAACTTAGCTAAATCTCTTTTCAAACTATCAATCTCTTTATCAATTTCAATACTATTCATACCTTTCTTCTTTTGGATGCTTGTTTTCTTCTTGGTACTCTCATGTACCTTGCTGCTCTGTAGTGCCTTCAACAATACTTCCATTTTTTAAATCTTTACCCAAGTCTTTTCCACCTTGGTCTCTTGATTCGTTTAGGTCCACTTGTCTCACCCAAGCCTTTCTCCTTGACTGGTCTTTTGACAATCTCCTTGATCTCACCTAGGCCTTTTGCATCCTAGTCTTTTGATCCTCCTTAATGGTTTTATTGACCTTCACATTGATTCATTGGTCTGCAATATGACACTACTTTAACCAAATATCAATAATTTCTCAAATCCAAGCTTACCTTACTTTGGATCTTCCTCTTGAGCATTCACTATGCTCTTCTTCTAGAGCTTCTCTTGGCTCTTCACTAAGCTTTCCTTGGCTTCTTCTCCTCTTAAGCCTTAATGGCTTTAAGACTTCCTCTTCACCTGTTTACTTCTCAAACACAATAAACTCAAATCAAATATCAAGGTTACTCATACCTTTCCTCAACAAGGTCTTCTAGCACTTTGTCCTGTTGATCCTTTTCTCCATCCTGCAGTAACTTATTAGCAACCATGATCAATTTCCAAATCCCAAGAGCTTCAAGCTCTGATACCAAAATGATATACTAGGCTAGGGGTCCCAGCTGAATGAATGCCCCAACCTGTAGTCTATACCCTCTTCATCTTAGCATATCACACTCGCTCACACACAACTAACACTCACGAGTATGCAACACACATTTCATATTAGTCTTCATCTAGAATCAACTTTAAAATGCTCTACAATGATTTTCATTCCATGTTCTATCTATCTGGTTCATCCTAGCATCTCAGCACTCTCTGCCTAGCTTTCAAACTCACTTCTGGATCAGTCAAACACACAAATGTATATGCAACATTTCACAGCAAATAATGATATTGACCCCTCTAAAAATTGAATGTTACATATGCCTCTGGAATTACATGCCATCCTGGCTCGGGTCTTAGTGGCTCTATAAATGCATAGTTATCTCATTCGACCAATGAATGTACAGAATAGATGTTTCATCCCTAATGAAATGACCACATTATATAGTCTGCTCCAATAAGTGTAATAAACACCCTCACTAGATTAGATTTATGCCTATGCAAATACATACCATTTTTGTAGCCGTTTGTAAGCATTCATGGCATCAGAATGTGTTAAGAACTCCAAAAAGGTAAACCTTCAATTCATTCTTTCATTTTGAGAATCTTCAACTAGAGTCAAATCCTCAATATTCTCAATACCAAAGTGCTTCAGCCTTTCTTTCAAAGCATCCTTTGTCCATGTTTTGCAAACATTCCCTAAGAAAAGAGTGTCATTGTCTTGACTCAGTGAGACCCCACAAAATTTTCCCTTTACCTATGGATTCTTCAATTCTAAACAAGCTCGCTTGGCTTGATCAATTGATGCATATCGAATAAATGAAAATCCCTTGTTTTTGTGTGTTTGGGGATTCATCATAAGTCAGACTTCTACAATTTCACCAACTGCACTGAAATCTTTCCTAAGATCTTCTTCAGTAGCATCTTTGTCAAGGCCATTGACAAATATTTTGAACTCTTTCCTCTTCTGCCTTTCTTTGATAACTTCGTGATGCTCTACTTCCTCCTTATCAGGCTCATCATGTTCCTCTTATCCGATCCATGCATATCTTACTCTTTTTGATTTTAAAGAGGCTTACAAGTGAATGGGGAATACAATGATCTCTGTTCAACAGTGGATTCATTCGTGAGACCCAACAATGCTGCCATTATGAGTTCTCAAAACTCATGTCCTTTACTGAGTATATACCAACATCATCAGTTTCAGCCAAGGATTTTGGTCTTTGCAATGAATGATCAAAATAGACCCACTCTGCCTTCTATGATGAGCTCTCCTTCCTTTATTTTGAGCTCATCCATTCTTCAAAGCTTGATAGGCTTACACATAACCGTGGTCTTGTAAACTCTACCATGCAAACATACACCTGGCTCAGGCTCAGCCTTTCCAAATGACCTTCTATTTTTTCTTCAAATGCCATAGGTCATTCGGATCACCCCCTTTGAGCCTCTTCTCTAACCTCTACGCCCAATTTGGGCTCAAGATAAAACAAAAATAGCTTTTAAATTGCAACAATATACCAAGGTTGAAATATTTTCAACCACTCCTTTATTTTCTCAACAGCCCCAACATTTACTTTTTACCTTTACTTTTTACAATTACTCCTTATTAACAACATTTTGGAGGGAAAATACAATAAATTGAAATTAGAATTCAAACATGACTTGTATCCCAACGTAACCATGTCTTGCCTGAAGATGTATGTAGATGCTCCTGCATCAGTCATCCTCCACACTACCCATGCATCTCAAAAATCCAAGCCTTCCTCATACAACTCCTTCATGGATTCAATTCCAATTATCTCTACTTTCAAATCATTCCCTACAAGGTATTGCCTACTCAAGGCATTTTATACCTTATTAGAATTTCCATTCATGTACTTTAAAACAAAATAATAATTATGAATAAATTCTACCCATTTCACATGGTATTAATTTATCTAACCTTGGTTATTTATGAACTGTAAACATGATTGTCCATGTATAAAATGAAGTCCTTTAGAAATAAGAAATAATGTCACTTCTTGAGATCTTGCATCATTGCATAGAATTATTGATCATAGATCAAATACTTCATCTTAGCATCATTTAAATTCTTACTGAAAGAGGTAATGGGATTACCCTCTTGACTTAATACCAATCCTATGGTTATTCTTCTTGCATGACAATCAACCTAAAAGACTTTACCAAAATATAGGAAGGTTGGCATTGGTTGTTTCATCACTTTTTTTTTTCAAAAATTGAAATTTAATATTTGCTGCAATAGTCCACTGACACTTCTTCTTATCTCCATTCATAGTCTATGTGATGGGTACACATATACCTTTGAAGATTATGATAAATATTTTGTAGAAACTTGTCAATCCCATGGAAACTCTTTGCCTCAAACATACTCTTTGTTGAATCCCAATCCATTATTTTCATCATCTTCTTGAGGTCCATCTTCAACCCTTCTATTGAGATTACAAATTCTAGGTATATCACTGTTGCTTGTATGAAGTTAAATTCTTTTATATTTACTAACAATTACTCTTCCTTCAACTTATTTAACACCAAATTTAAATGCTAAAAACACTCCTTCATGGAATGACTAAAAATTAAAACGTCATCCAAATAAATGATTAAAAACTTACTTATAAAAGGTTTCATCACTTCATTTATCAATCTCATGAATGTACTTTATTAATTTTGCAATCAAAATGGCATGACTAGCCACTCATACAACCTGCCATTTATCTTGAATGTGGTCTTCCATTCATCTCCTTCTTGTATGCAGATTTGATGATTCCCAATCTTAAAATCAATCTTAGTGAAATACTTTGGTCCACTCAAATAGTCCATTAAATCATCTATTCTTGGCAATAGAAACTTGTACTTAATGAAGATCTTGTTTATTGCACTTGAATCCATACAAAATTCTCCATTCCCCACATTTATTTGGTGCCAATACAACTAGAACAATGCATGGGATTAGACTCTCATATATTAAACCATTCCTCAATAGATCATACACCTAATTCTTTATCTCTTCATTATCCATTGGAGTCAACCTATAGGCCAATTTATTGCACAAACTTATTCCTGACAAGAAATCAATATCATGACTAATGCACTTTACAGGTGGTAATCCATCTAGAAATTAACTTGTTTATTAGAGTAGGTTATTTACCTGAGCTCATGTTTCCTAGATACTTTATTTGTTTTAAGCATTTATTAGGGTTTTCCACCCACTTAGGTATGGATATTAAATATTTAGGTGTAGTAGGTTTCTATCCCTAGAATATCATTTAGCTTGATCTTACAACTTTATTGATATTCCTTACCTATATATGCAAAACATTTTCATTGTACTTGAATGAATCTTTTGGAGATATTATATGATATTGATACTCTTTGTTCTACATATCAATTTGTTGTATTTAGCTTTTTCATTATGATGTTTTTGGCTATTAACACTTGAGATTTGTGGGTTAGAATGATTTTGTTATTGTTCCTTTCATGGTATGATAGATTTATGAGTTGCATCCATCTGTTTTCAAGCTTGCCACATTTTGTATTGAGGATTCTCTTTGGTGATTTTGAAGGTGTGATCTAGTTTGAGACAATCGTGAAAACCTTATACCAATTTTTGATGTGTATCTTTTTTTATTGTAAGTAATTAAAAACCCTTTTTGAGATGTCAAAACTTTTCCCTATAGATGATAATATATTCCTATGGGCTCTCTTTGAATTTATTAGAAAGGATAGTGGTTGTTTTAGATGACAAAGGAGTGGATTTTTTATGTCTTTCAACCTTACATAAAGTTTTCCAATGACCATGTTTCTATCTATGTGATCTTTTTTTCATGCACAAATTTGCCCATGTTTTCCTTTATGCATACTCTCCATGCAAAAATCAATGCATGCTTTTCATTTCAAAGCATAGATTTGGCCATTTTTCATGTCACTTGCATGCACAACAATACAATGTTTAGTAGCAAGTCAAATTTTAGATAGCAAAGCATAACGTCTAGCATCACGCACCCTCACCCTTAGCCCTTTGGTCACATGGGAGGTGATTAACTTTTGATTCCTTCTAATGGGGACTTAAATTTCATCCCTTCATTTTTAATCTCTCTAATAATTTATTTTTTTCCAAGCAATTGAGTTTTTCTATGCAATTTTTAATTTTTTGACCCATTTATGATAGACAAACTTGTAAAAACTATATCTTTTGATTGGTAACTTGAAATCAAGTCATTTTATAATGCTTCTATTGATATAATTTATTTTATAAAATACATTAAAATATAAAGTGCCAAATTTAGGGGAGAGGAGGGCTTTGAATAAAAATTCTCTTGGGGGTTGTCTTGGTGCTAATTTGTGCACACTTTTTGCATTCTCTTGCTCTTTGGTGATTTTTGGCATGGCTTATTCTTCTACATTATATCAGTGTGATCCATTAACAACACATAATTACCACACATAGATACCAATATTGAAAGAAATTAAGAAATGCCAAGGATTTTGGGCCTTAATGACTGAAATACAACCATTGTTCACTAGAGAATATGAGAAATTTCAGCACCAATGTATATTTTATGAGTGTATGGGTTTGATATAAACTTATGTAAGTGAGAGTATTTTATTTCATTTAGAAGGATGTGACTCTCATTTCAAAATATGGTAGAAATTGAAGAGTTTATTTGGTAAAGTGGATCACTTGTGAGCTAGGCATCTTGAAGTAGAGATCACTTCTCTTAATCCTAAAAATTTTCCATTCATTGTAGACGATATTACTAATTTTAAGCACTTGTTGATATAATTGAAGGGGAGTGAAAGAGATAATAAAGATGCAGATTTTGTTTACTTAATTATACCCAAGTTGAAGGGTCCATCCAAATTTAACATGATCATCTCATACCACCCCTAAATAGATGGGAAAATAGAGATGGTGAATAAATGCTTAGAAGGGTATCGAAGAATGTATGTAGGGGATAAACAAAGCAAGTAGGTACAATGATTATGTTTGTATGAGTATTTGTATAACATCACATATCAAAAAAATACAAAAATGTCACCTTTCAAGGCATTGTATGGTTATGAGGCACCATCACCATTAGATTCACTAGTCTAGAGTGGAAAGGTCCTAATAGCAGAAGAAGTTATGGAATAAATTTAAGACATTCTAAAAATATTGAGAGATAAGTTGAAAGTGAGTTAGAGTATAATAAAAAAAATCAAATCAACATAGGACTGAGAGTATTTTTGAGGTCATGGATATGGTTATTATATGATTGTAATCGTATAAACATAAGACATTGAAAAATGTAGTCAAGCAGATGTTATAACCAAAGTATTATGGACCATACATGATACACGTAAAGATGGGGGAATTTTCATATGCATTGGATATATATAACAAGGGGAAGTTAAATTATGTGTCATGTCTAAAGAATAAATTAAGGGTGCATGTGGTGCCTCAGAATGAAATACCAATGAATAACGAATAAATAAAACTTGTACTAGAGCTAGAGTGCATAATTGTGAAATTTTTTAGGAAGCTTTAGAATAGGTTAGTACACATGTTTAATAGATTTGCATGGAGGATTTGTATACATTGGAAAATGCAGCTGACCTAAAAATCAATCCTAATTCATAGAAGATAAATTATACTTACACTTTCGCTTGTTGGTACATTAAGACAATTGGTATCATGACCAAGATAGATCGACTAGGCCTAACCAAGGAATCCTTTATCATAATAATATCACTAGAGAGAATTTCGAAACTTATAATCTAGTAACACTATGCAATAACCCTAACTAGGTCCTTATGTTTTCTATATTCACAAACTTTATGCAAATTAAATTAAAATCTAACCTAGTTCTCACCAAATCATGTGTCACAAATTGGGTGTAATAAACATGAAAATAAAAATTCATAGAATAATTCTAGTTAAGTTATTTATAGATATATCCCTAATGCATGGAGAGAGAAATACATTCAAAAGGCATCATTTATACTACTTCTATCTACTAAAATAACAGAGTAAAGTTAGAAATACTTACCTTGAAGATGAACCTATCGAGACTTAATTTCTCCCTTGGCCAAAGGTGCTTCACAAGAGGTTGTTGTGTATTGTTGACCAAGCTAAGGATAAATAATGGACTATAGTCTATCCAAGGACAACGTAGTGAATATCAAGCTTTCCCAAAACAAAGGTTCTATCTAAGTGTAAACCATAAGAAAATAAATCCTCAAGTAGAATGGTGGAAGATCAAATTGTAAAAAATCACAAATGAAATATTAACTCTTGTCTCTCTCTCTAAGAAATGGTGGAAATATATGTGTATATATAGTTGAATCTAACCTTCAAATTTTTTGAAATTTTAGCTAATAGAGTTGGTCCAATCAACCCTATATTATTAATTTATAAAATCAAGTTAGGTCTCAGACTAGGTTAAGCCAAGGTCGATAAAGTCTTATAGTTTAAAAGTATAATTTATGTACAAGGTTGGCCTAGGCCAAATTTGTTTGATAAATGTCAAAAATGGGTTTTCGGTTAGATAAGGGCTGAATAAGGTGGTGAATTTCTTGAAGGAGTGTGTAAGGGAGGAAGAAAAACTTAGGGAAGTGTATAGGATAAGGTTCTATAGATTGAAATTGGTGGTATAGGGGACAAATTTTGTGAAGCACCAAAGGTCTGCCCACCTCTTTCTCAGTGCATCCTTTAAGGCATACACTTAAAGATATTGAGACTTGAAAGGTACCTCTAAGAGAGAAAACATCAATAATTGATAAAGTTTGAAAATATTATATGTATATATATGCCTCACTCAAATCTTATCATGTATCACTCAGGTGTAACATGGGATGGTGCTTTGAGAAAAGAATATAACAACACACAACGCTGAGGCTAAATACATTATAATATTTTAAAGCATAAAATGACTGAAATGAAATTACTGAAAATAAAAGTAATGTATGTTTACCTTGACTTATCTTTATCACTAGATGGTTGTCTGATGTGTTTATAATTTTGATCATGGAGGGTGTAGAGACTACTTTGGATAAACCTAAATAGACAAAACTAAAGATAAAAAATAAACAAATGCAAGAAAGCCAAAATAACTGAAACATGTAGGCATGATATAATTGGAAAATTTATAAACTAGGGTGATAAATGCTAAGCTAGGACCAAATGACCAAGTCAAAATTAAATTAAATCATGTAACCAAAAATCCAAGACTACTAAATGACTAAAAGACTCAAACAAGTAAACCTTAAGTAAGAAATGTAAACAAACAAAGTCAAACTTAGGATACAAGTAAAAGTGGTAATCAAACATCAATTGAAAGTAGTAACAATCCTTTAAAAAATATGGGTAAAAATGGCAAAACAACACTGGTGATTGATCAATAACAATCCTGACTCGATCATCAATGGAAAAAGTACATAAAAGGGAAAACAACATTGGCGAGTGAGAAGTAACAATCCAACCTCACTCAATAATGGAAAAAGTAATGACAGTATAAATGGATGTAGTTATCTCAAAAAAAGAAATATAATAAAAATATATAAATGGATGAAGTTGTCGAAAAAAAGGATAGGTACAATGATTTTTTTCCAAATAAACCAAAACAATTATATAAATGGAAAGAATGGTATAAAGAAGGTAATCCATAGTTACTCAAGTATATTGTTTTTTTCTAAGGATAGATAAAACTAAAATAAAGTAGTGCTAGCATGTTTTTAAGATATGAAGAAGAGGGAATATAGAAGTGGGGAAATAGATTTAGAATCAAAATTGCTTATCAAGGGAGGAAATGAAATGGGTGGTGGGGGAAGTGGAAGAAAAATCAAGGTAGAGAAACTCTTTATCAAAGACAAGACACTAAGATTAGGTTTGTCAAAATAAGAGGAATTTTGACATTAAAGACTCTAAATAATTTTCCCTAACCACACAAATATTGGATCATCAAATGAAGTATGAATATCATCCTATGAAGTCTATATGCATGAAAATATAAAATGGACCTACCTTCCTACAATGTTTTTCCCATTTCTCAAGATCAATTATAGAGCCATTAGTCTACTGTCAAGATCCATTATAGAGCCAGTAGGTAGAACCTAGATTATATATTTTTTGAACTCTCCCATCATAATATATTGGCATACTACACCCCAATAGATCTCGACTCTATCAAGAGGCCGAATGTGGAGTTTAAGCTTCGATGGCAGATAGGACGTGTGATATAAATCAAGTCTTTTAGTGTGATGTTAACTTTTGAGTTTTTAATTTGCCTGCTAATCATTGCCTTTTGTTTTAAATGATTTGGATTTTGAATTTTATTCCTCCTCCATATAAATGTAGATAACCAAACATGGGTGCTAAAAATGACTATCATTTGAAAACTTTGGAGTTGGTTGCTACGAAAGAGAAATTAGAGAGCATGGTGTTTAAGAGTCTTGTTTATTCATGTGAAATAAAAGAGTTATCTTGACTTAAACATTGTTTTACCCAAACTAGAATGAAAGGAAACAAAATTGAGAGGAATGAATATGGAAAATTTTGAATACAAAAATTGTGATAAAAGTGAAAAAGCAAACAATGACAGGTAATTATGATTCCTTATCATAAGAATGTAAGTAAGTGTAGGGAAACATGATAACATAGTTTGTTGACAAGTTTTATATAGAAAAGAAACAAAAACTTAAGCTGAGAATATGGGATTACAAACTTGTGACCATTTATTAACATTCTAGAAAAGGAAATTTTTGTTGAACAAAGGAATTTTTTGAAATAAAATGGTAATTTTAGAAGGAAAGCTTGGTCTTATCCATGGTCTTACAATACAACTCATAAAAGAGAAACCCAAGTGGGTGCAAACAAGGAAAAATGGTATTTATGAGGAGGTCCTGGTCCTATCCATGGTCTTATATTAAGACTCACAAAAAAAAACCTAAGAGAGTGAACAAACTATGTGAAACAAAATGGTAAAAATGGTATTTATGAGGAGGACCTAGTCTTATCTATGGTCTTACACTATAACTCAAAAAAGAGAAACACAAGAGGGTGTAAAAAGCATTGAAAAATAAAATAAAAATAAATTGAAAAATCAATATATGAAAGAGAAAGGAATTCATGAGTAAAATCGGGTCTTATCCACAGTATTATAATGGAACTCATAAAATAAAAAAACCATAGGACCAAGGGAATGAACTGAGCTTTGTATTAAAAAAAGACTATTATAAAGGGTGAAATCTGTGTATAAATCCAGTAAAAACTTTTAGTACAATAACATATAGAAAGATGATAAGAAGGGAAATATCTAAGCAAAAAATTTCTTCTAGAGTTATGCATTAGTGGGCTCTTTTAAAATATGGCCTTCATTAGTTTGAAGGTGATAGGTGCTAGGACCAAGACTGTCTTTTACTAAAAAAGGGCCTCACCATTTTTGTGCATATTTGCCTTCTTTATCACACGATAGTTTAATTTAAGGACTAGATCACCGGCATTGAAAGTGAGAACTTTAACATTTTTATTATGTTGTTTGGTTATATGAGCCTTATATTGGTGATTATGTTGAAAAATGGCTAGATGGTATTCATCACAAAGATCTAGAGCATGAAGGTGAGCTTCACATAGTTATTCATCAAGAACAATACAATGAAGAGATATACATAAGGAAGGAAGCTCAACTTCTAATAATATCATGATCAACTCAGAGATTTGGGAAGAGCAATGACAAAGGAAATGAGTGGTCCCCACCACCTATGGCGCCCCCAGGTGCTTAAAATCTTTAGTATGCTTCCTTATTTATTTGGTGATATTCAAAACTATTATTGTTTTCAAGATATTTTTATGTAGTACATCCGTTCATACTTTTCTTACAATAGCATTAGTTTAACCAAAATATTTGAATGTAGGAATTAAAGGGATTCCAAACAACTCTTACCCAAACTAATGTAAGGTGTTTCCAGTGGATTCTAGACAAGACCATGGGTTCTTATTGTTGTACTCGAAAAATGTCACTCATTTTTTAGACAACATTTAAGCTATTTTGGTCTTGCAAGACCAAAATATCCCTTCCCATTTCAAAAAATTGTTCTAAGCTTTCAAAAGTGGAAATTATTCGAGCTTTTGTCAAGGTTCAAATTTCAATCACTTCCGGTTCAACAGCTTCAAGACACTTGTCAAAGAGAAGAAGAATTGAACCATTGAACCGTTGAACCATTGAACCACTTAGGTTCAAAGGTTCAATAGATTCAAAGGTTCAAGACAGTTTATTTCCAAAATCTTGTTTCAAGTGATCAATATAAATGAAGGAATGAACCATTGAACCAAAGTTAGTTCAATCGGTTAGTTCAAGTGGCAGGTTCAAAGGAGTGCCCCAAGAGTCGAAGATACAAGTACCCTTGTGAAGGAAATTTTGTGGCAAAAGTAACTAAGTCAAAGAAAGCTCAAAATAAAAAGCCTGACAAAGCCCAGAAGATGCTACCATGTGTCGTCTATCAAGCCCCATTATACTTTATTTCTAAGAGCTATGGAAGTTGCCACCTATCCCTTGTAAGAGAAGCGTAATGTGACAAGTGTCTACATCCGCATGAATCTAAATAAGTTCCAAGTGTATCTACAATGTTTCTAAAAGCATAGCTGGAGCCACCATGTGTCATCTTCTACAAGACACTCAAAAGGCATCCAAAGCCTCTACAAATTTAAGTGGATGCTGCCACATGTCCTCACCTATTTCACAATGGATACTGCCATGTGTCACCTATTGAGATCGATAGAAAAATGACTAAGGCAAAGCCAAAGGACAAATAACCCTTTTCAAAGGGCACTTAGAAACCAAAGTGGACCATTGCAAAAATTTGAAAGATCACTTTGAAGCTCAAACAACCCTTGTGGAGGGTAGGCAGGGAGCAAATAGACCAATTCAAAGGCTGAACAGACACAAAGAATTCCTTCAGAAAATTTATTGTAGTAAAGTTATAAAGAAACAATTCATTCGGATAAATTGTCTGAAAGAATTCATTTAGACTTTTTATCCAAAGGAAAAGTCCCCCAAAATAGAAAATCCACTGAGCCACCATGTTTCCCTTATCAAAACTCAGCAGAAGCCACCACATGTCATCTGTCGAGACACAGTTTCAAGCAGCAAAAACCACCACATGGCATCATCTGTGTGAATCTAAAATGAGTCTAGAGTGTTTCAAAAGAAAAGCTAAAACTGTGGAAGCCACCACGTGTTGACATCCATAGTTTCTTCCTTTGGTCTCTTTATTAAGGATTGTGGTGGGTCCCCAATAAGCTAGTAAAGTAAACAGAGTGTGCCAAGTGTCATCCTCCATGGGATTCTCAAAAGACAAGTGAAAGTTGCCACATATCTCATTGTAACTTCATGAAGCGTGACAAATGTCTGTATCCACATTTTGAGTTTATTAAAGGTTTCAAATCTTCTTTTAATAAACATCTCTTAGATTTTCACGGATGCTACCAAGTGTGCTCACCTATTTTTTAGTAGAACTTGCCACTCGTCAATTGTTAAGACCAATAAAAAGTGACCAAAGAACAGAGCATCGAATTGAACCAAGGACTTGATTCAATAACCAAGAAAGGAAGAACAATGAAGAAAGACTAGAAAAATTCACGCATAAGATATGTTTCTAGAAGGTTCCACTAGTTGGACATTGGAGAACATGAACATTCAATGGTGTGACCCGTTTCTCTGCATTGAGAAGAGCAAATGGGCAACTACACCAAACTCCAACATATCTTCTTGACAGATTTTAAAATGTATTGAATATAATATGATGTGTTACTGTTCCCAAGTCTTTCTTGGAGAGCTATATATTGGTCTCTCTCTTATTGTTATAATGAGATCTCTCAATTAGAAGAAGCTAATTTTTGCCCAAATTGAAAGGCACTATTGAGACTTTGAGCTCAGATTATTGATCATATTTTGTTATTGGAATAAGAAAGCAAGTGAATTTTCAGACTTTATGCTGTAATAACTTGGTTGTTGGGGAAATTGTTCTTATGTTTGTTTCCTTAATGTGATTTATGTCCCTTTAATTAAATAAGCAAAATTAGTGAAAGTATTCAGGAAGGTGTCTTGAAGCCAACTGTGGAGAGACTTTGTGCCCCCATAATTGCCTTTAGTATGTGTTTATTTTCTATTTTTGTGTAAAGAACATTGGGATGACTTTTTACCCTCATTGTTCTTCGTATTCCACTCTTTGGCAGTTGAGGTGGAGACTTTGTGCCTCATTTCATCCAGCTATGTTACTATACCCTGTTACAGTTACTTGTCTTCACCAGAAAGATTCCTTTTGTCTGCTGAACAACACTTCTGAAAGAAGAGGAGTGTCTTCTATCATTTTATTAGGATTTCTCCTTTGATTCACGCACATCATCTCTAAAAAAAGAGAGATGGGTGGTTTATCCTACCCTTGAGTGTTATTTTCTATTTATATATATAAATTATATAGTTCTTGCATATCTACAGGGAACCTCCCCTTGATGAGAGGAGAGATTAGTCCCCTTTTGACGTGGTAAACCTACACATTTGGCCAACCAATCCTCCTGCTATGGTTGATTAGACCTATTTTGTTTATCAGTACGCTGATTGACAAAATATTCACCCAACACTTATATTACATACTTTATAGGAAATTCCTAAGATTGGAGTGAGACATCAGCATCTTTGCTTTTGGCTTCAAGTTAGCTACACTATGTGGGTAGTTAAGGGGCATGATCAAATGACAAACCTTCCTTCATGGATTCTTCTTAAAAATTTGTAGTCTTTATAAATTGGGGGTGGAAATTTCAAGAGGTTGTGGTAGAGTGATGAACAGGGATTTTACTTTTCATTGAATTAAAATTTGGATATTCCTTAATAGTAGGTTATTGTTTATCAAAGTTTAAAATAGATTTATTGTGAATTTTAGGCACCCTCCTAATTGAAAGAGTTTCATATTATTGATAGTATTTTGGAAGAGTTCCTAGGTTTGTCAAGCATGTGAAGTCATTTGAAAAAATTAGGCTTCGGTTTAAATTTATACTTTTGGTTATAGGGCATTATAAATTAAGCTTGAAATATGCCTCCAATAATAGAAAAGATTTCCCTTCTTCTATGCTCTCTTCTTTAAAATTAAGAGGAATATTGGCTTTGAATAACAGGGGACGGTCCCCTACTACAACCAAGATCTTAACTACCAGATATCATTAGCCGAATCTCTCCACCTTGTTTCTATAGAAAACCTGACTATGCTAGATTTAAATATGGTAAAAACATTGAGTAGTATTCACTTGATTGATTGTGAAAACTTGAAATGTATCTCAGGAATATGTCATCTTACAAATCTTGTAGAGTTGAAGATTGTTAGATGTCCACAGTTTGAGGAGTTGTCATGTCTTTTCCATTTGAGTTGCCTGAAGAGTGTTTCAATTGGTAGATGTTCGAAGTTGAATGGTCTTATGTTGGATGGTTGTAATAATTAAATAATAGTAAAACTATTTCATATTCCAAATCTTGCAATATTCAACGTTATCCTCAGCTGGAGGAATTGACAATCCATATTTTGAAGGTCAACATTCCCTCGAGAGGATTACAATTGATGGATGTGGGAAGCTCAATAAGCTTAACTTGAGTCATTGTTTCAATTGAAAAATCCTATCAGGGAATGTTAATATGGCAAAGCTTAAAATAACCAAATCTTTAGGATTTGTAATTTGAAAACCCTATCAGGGAGTGTTGCGTGAAGTCTTGTGGATGTTGAGGTCGAGCTTACCATTGACGGATGCAATAATATGGAATTCCATTCACACGTTTTAGGAATTGAATAATCGTTGCCTATCTCATCTTGTGCTTAGTTTTCTTCTTTTCGATTAAAAGTATTTTAGATTATTTTTTATACTATATTAAGTAATAGTTAGGGAGAATTTTCCTCCTGGTGAAAAGAGTTGTCTTATTGCTATTTGAGACATTTTATTTTTTGGGTTTCTTTTGTGATATGAAGAGAGTGTTGTCAAAGAGTTTGATTGTGATTGGGAGAGCAGTAGATGGAGCCAAGTCAATCTTAAGCCAATATCAATTTTTGGACGGCATTGGCATGAAAGCTCATGTAATTCATATTCTTCATTGGCATGGGCATTTGTAGATTTAGTGGAAATTAGGAGAAGTTTCATTTAGTGCAATCATAATCATAATTCATATTCTGTTGATAGACATTCAACTGTGTGTGATGTGGAGTGCTTGTTGTGGCTCCCGGGGCACGTGGTATGATGTGAGTAGTTTGAACTGGATATCGGATAACGGATAATTACCATACTAATTACCGATCAAGAAGTAATGGTCTTGTTACGTGACCCATTTGGAATGGGTCCAATAAAGAATTCTATTGGAGATCACCCTTGCTATCTGGAGATTATGTTGCACAGAGTAGAGTCTAATCATTGATATAATTGTCAAATTGTCAATGCATAGAAAAATGGAAACCATCATCCCAAGTATTAAGTTTCAACACAAAAATATTAACCTCTTGCTGTCACTAGTGACCTTGAAAGTCACCTTTGCATATAGTGTTAGAAGCTCTTGTTATTGTATTTTTCACAGTGTTTAATGATTGTGTTTATTTGTAATAAGAAAACAAATGAGTAGAAACTTAGTAAATCTTTTTTTGGGAAATTTCGTAGTTTATTTCAATTTGTTTTGATTTCAATGATCTATTGCATACTATTACAAAACCTAAAAGAGATATAAAAAAATATAAAATTAGTTATCGAGACTAATTGTCAGAATTTTTAGACGACAATTAATTGTAAATGGAAAACATTGCAAATTATATATAATAAAAAATTTTATAGTCTATCCAAAATTACACTCGACATATGTTACAATGTATTTTTAAATATATTTTAATTAAAAAAAGTCTAACCATAGTCATACATCTATCAAAATTAACTCATGGATTATGCACATATCTCATGTCTCAAAATTTAAACTAAAAATACACCTCATAACCAACTACCCCAAAAACATTAACTGTAAAGCTGACCTTACTAAATAATGAAATAAGATCATTAAAACCTCTAACTAAAGCTACTACTAAAGAACAAAAGCACAAATGAAAATTAAAGAAATTGACATCCATGCCCAATGATCTTGTTGTTCAAAAATATTTGCCCCGAATTTATGTAAAAACATGTACAATATAATATTACTGCATATTGAAACACTGTAAAAGATTATAATAAATATGTAAATTATATTTAATGTTTTGTAATAGGATATATACAAATAAAAATAGTTTGAAAAAAAATAATAAAAATGAAAACAAATTAAGAACGTCTTGTTATTGCTTTTTATTTGCTTCATTTGCTTCTCTCGTGCTGCAAGGAAAAGGTTTTATTAAAAAATGAAAAAAATAATTTGAAGTAATTGTGTTTACATCAATAAATAAATTAAGTATGATATCTAACAGTAACTCACCCTTGCAACAATTTTCTATGAGACTTAGAAGGAATCGATCAAGTGCAGCTTCCATTTTAAAAAAAATGATATTTGTATGATATTCTTTGCCGCATGCTACAGCTTCTTTGATTTTCCTTTACATCTGCAGAATTTTTTTAAGCATAATATTATACATTGAACTAAATCATTCTTATCATAAATATGAGTTGTTATTTTGGTCTAAAATTCCTAGAATTGAAATTCACCTTGGAAACAAGTAAGCTATCCCTAAGGATTTCATTTTCTATATCATCTGCCCCAAGATTAGAACATGCAAGAGGTAATGATAAGTTCAGAACAATCAATATTGGCTTTGGGCTTACTTGAAATTGAAATCACAACCAGAATTCATCAACATTATGAGATGAATACAATTTCACTCAAAATCTTCGAATTAACAATTTTCGGGCAACACAAAAAACCTGTGTTGTTTAGCCCTACCATCCAAAATTTCTCATTTTCTGACTTTCTCTAGCAGCACTAGAAATTTTGCAACAACATTGAAATGTATATTGTTTTTCAAGGCAGTTGAAACATATCGAGTTCTCTCAATTACTGATAAACAATGAACATAAGTTCCATACCTGAACAAATGTTACCCAACATCCATCACATAAAAAACAGGTGTTTGAAAGTTCCGATACCTCAAAATCATATGAATTTAAAGGAGATTAGTTACGACTAGATGAATGGAAGAGAAGAGTAGTGATGGATTCATTCCTTCCGGGAAACAACAATGAAGAAAAGAGGATGGAAAATGTTGACAAAGACCGACCTGTCAAAAAGGAGATTAGATTTGACTTAATGAGACGAGAAGAATGAAGTAAACACCATCTTGTATGTAATGGAGATTGAATTCATTTAAAATTAATGACGAGATTTTTGGTTAGAATCGTGTAATAATTTTTGACAAAATAGACAAAGACCGACCTGTCAAAAAGGAGATTAGATTTGACTTAATGAGACGAGAAGAATGAAGCAAACACCATCTTGTATGTAATGGAGATTGAATTGATTTAAAACTAATGCCTTGAGATTTTTGGTTAGAATTGTGTAATAATTTTTGAGGTAAAATTTTTTACATGGTTTTAATCATAAATTTCTTGGCATTAATTTATGGATTGTGATTTTATTTTTTCTAATTATTAGTGATTTTAAAAAAGTTTGATTTATTAAAATTGCGAAATTTTATAGGTGTTGTTCTTCGGGGAGGAAAAAAGCTTATTGGACATTAACATGAAAAATAGTTTTTATATATACATAAAAAATTATGACATGATTAATATCATCGAGTGATAGCTTTTGGATAAAATTATGTGAAAGCTTTTGGATCAACGTTTCAAGGTACACTGTGATTCTATTCTCAACTTGATAGTGGTTCATGGAGTGTGACCCAAAATATTGATCCAAAAGCTTTCACACAATGTTATCTAGATGCTTTCACTCTACATTCTAATGGACTTTGAAAATACTATTTACTCATAATAATTAATATCAACTAATATAAAACAATACTCTAGCAAAGTGACTAAATTTGACCGTCCACCTTATCTATCGTGCAATTTTTTTGATGATAGTTATTTACTCAAGATTGCCCTTCAAATATTAGTATAATCACAATATTAATATAAGAAATAAATATCAGAGATTATATATATTTATTTTATTTTTTTTTATTTTTTTTATAATCTACTTAAAATTTCACCTTGCATCTAATATGTTCTCCTAAAAAATGATCATATTTTATGGCTAAAAAATGATCATATTTTATGGCTAAAAAATGCAAATATGGCCATATGAACATCAAATTTAGTTTTGCAATAATATATTTCCACTCATATATACGGTGAAGAAAACCATCAACTAACATTTGGTCTATGTGAAAAACTTTAAGAGGGGAGGGTAATGGTAAAGACACTTCCTTGGAAAAGAGGGGGAAAAAGTTTTGATTATGTGTTTCTATGTTCGTGTAGTGGAATCTTTTATAAACTACCCTCTTGTTATTAAATTTTTGAGCCTAATTTAAATCATAATGCTTTTAAATTATGTTATTTGTTGGGACTAGGTCAATATTAGGCCTAAATTGGCAAACTAAGGGCATCTCTTTGAACATGATTTAAATTATAATTATTGTATATTATAATATTTGTTGGTAGTAATTCAATATTAGGCCCAAAATAACAAGAGAAAGGCTCAATGATTTGTGATTTATGTTTTTATTATTTGGTACAAATAGGTTTTTGTTAGATCAAAATCTTCAAAATAAGGCCCTAGTAAATTGTGAGTGAAGAAATGAAGGTCGATATAGGGCTACAAATTAACCAAATAACCTTTTCTTTCACTAATTTAGTGTGAATAAGTTTTTATTATAATATTTATCATGAATAGGTTTTTTTTTTTAATGAGAGACAATGTAAAATGACTTGCCAATGAATGCCATCTTTGTAAGAAAAAGATAAAGGTTTTATCATTTTGTTTGGTATTATATAGATCTATCATGGTTAACTCCTTTTCAACATTATATACAAAATTATGAACAAACTTTTTGGATAGGTCTTTAAAGGTAGAGATTGATCCTTTGGGTAAATGAGAGAACCACGTGAGAGCTTGACCCACTAGAATATGTGGAAAGAGTTTTAACACATATTCATTACTATAGGCAACATCAACACATGTCATATATAACTCTTTAATATGTTTTGTAGGATCACCCTTACCTTTATACTTATTGAAATGTTTGTTTATCTTGGACTAACAACCTACAAGGAAACTATTAAAAGTCTTTGTATGGCTAGAAGATCAAGGCAATTTGCAAAGGTTAGATGAAAAAGTGACAAAAGATGGAAAAAGACAAAAAAAATTAACGTTCTACAAAAATTTGGCTGATACATAGTAAGATCAAACAATGAATTCGTTAGTAGTTAAAAACCCCAAAAAACAAAGTAAAAATGAAAAACGCTTACAGAATCATTTTGCTACTACTTGTGATGATTTCACTAATGTTATGCATGATTTAACCATTCTACCAGAAGACAAAAATTAGAGAAAAACAAAAAATAGAAATAGATAGTACCAAAATAAAATATTGATAAAAGAGAAAAAAATATAGAGAGACCTCAAAAAAGTTAGGAAAATTTAAAAAAGACCTAAAAATTACTTAGAATTTTTTTTGCTACTACCTTGAATGAATTTGATGAAGTTAGCTACAATTTTTCTACTCTATAAAAAAATGGTTAAACAAAAAATTGAAAGTACAAAACATAAGAAAGTAGAAATGAAAGACTGTTAGAAAATAGAAAACTACAAGAAGACACAAGATTGATTTCACTATTTATTATAATGATTTCATTGAAGTTTTCTATGAATTTATTATTACACAAGCATATGCACAACAATCTCAAAAACATAGATGCTAGACCTGTAAATACAGAAAAACATAATTTCAAAACTAAGGTTAAATGTGTGTGCACAAAGAAATCAATTAAAAATAACCAAACTATGCTCTCAAATGCACCTACAATGTCTATGCTTTTTAAGATGAGGGAAAGTCCCACCAAATGTGCCAAAATGTAGGTGTTACATTTAGAGTGCAAGATATCTAAGAAATCAAATAATGAAATCTAATCTAAACTAAAACTTAGACTTTAAGATAGGGTAGAAAATGAAGGAAAGTAATAAACAAAACAATAATTACAACCATGAAGTATTTGTCACCTTCTCCATTGTGATCAAATAAATATTTTCTCTTGAATTTTAAAGGTGGGTTATCAACTCTTTTCCAAATCAAAAGGAATTAGGATACATTTTGGAGTGCAACATGACTTTGATGGCTTTGAATTACTTTGATTTCCTTTGATCCTTAATAGCAATTTGATATCACTTTGTTAGCTTGAAGGTGGATGATTTAAAGTTATGGATTACACTCTAATTTATAGGCGTACATGAGATGAGATGGATGATTGAAAATTATTTTTATTTGTCAAATTATTTATATATTTGAAAACTGGATTTGAGTCCTCATCCATGAGGATGATGTCCTCTTTCATGCATTGAGAAAAAGGGGACATGGTTATGTGATTCATCAACAATGAGTCAAGTCTATTGGTTATGTCATTTAGGAGGTTTAAATGTTCCAAGGTAACTCACAAGGAGGTTTAAAAAGTTAAGAAATTATTTGGTTGAGTCAATACATAGTCGAGACAAATGTGGAGGATGTTTAGATGAGGTGTAAAATCCAGATTTTTAATTAGTATTTGAGTAAAATGATATGCATGATTATAGTTAAATAATTCAAAATTAATCAATTATTTGAAAGTAGAGGAAAACATTGTTAATTTGAATTTGAGTCCGGGATGGTGATGAGTTAGTGTGTCAAAGTGAATTTTGACACTCAATGGAGAAATTTAGGTGTCTACACAAACCAACTTGCCAATTAGGTGCAAATAGAATAATGACGGTTGATATGATGTTGTGTACCCTTAATGAATCCTTGTTTGTTTTTAGTTTGACTATAGTATGTCGTTATAAGGGTCCAATTTGGTGTGATTATAGAAATCAAGTTATATTTTGGTCTACATAAACCTAATCAACACATTTTTGTCATTATTTAGTATATATAGGTTATAATTAGATCAAAATTATAAAAACAAGGTCCTAATTAGTGCAATTAGAGCAATGATTGTTGAATACATGATGCACATATACAACTAACCATAATATATCATTATTTGATGCAAGTTTGTCTTTACTAAGAAATTTTGACAAATTAAGGTGTGGAATTCTACAATGGAATCCCACCATGACCTTGTGATCCTCAAGCAACCTCACACAAACACATGGTGTAAATGTAGGAGCATAATAAAAAAACATATAAATATACAAATATTCCTTAATTATCAATTAATCAGCCTTGAATCAATAATAGACTACCCTTTAATTATAATATTAATAGGATAGATGTGGAATTGGGAGTGATAGATAATTGAAATCTCAAAATAGAAAATATTCTTTCAAACAAGATTAGCACAACTAAGGATGAAGATAGGCATGTGCACAAACTTTATCTTGAGACTCTAACTAACTTCATGTGACATCTATTTGAATAATTATAATTTGATGATAGAGATATTTATACAAATAAATTTTGATTTTTGTATTACTAAGAAATAAACATATTTAAACTAATGTTTAAACTTTTAAAAAAAACCTAAACCTAAGCGAACTAATAAAAGATATCTATATATAAGATCCAATATCCACCTTGATATTTACTTAGAGAATAAATGAGAAATATTCCAAAAGTGAGTCCCAACAACAAAGGTATGGTCAATAATCCATATGTACAATATGATCAAGTCTCAAAACAAATTATTGATGTTGGGGATACTAGTGTAAGCGTTAGATTTAGATTGAAAGCTAGCTAAGAATTCAAACAATGAAATCTAATCAAAATTAAAACATAAACTTTAAAATAGAGTAGAAAATGAAAGAGAAAAAAACACACACATTTAAAATAACAAAGTGCAAAAAGCTTCCTCCATTGTGATTGAAAATGAACTGATCTTTAAACTGTGGTTGCTCAAGTCTTCTTCAAACAAAGGGAATTAGGCAGGGTTTGGTTGAAAAATGATTTGGATAACTTGGATTTGTAATAAAATTTTGATAACATTTTGATAGCATAAGCTTGGATGATTGATAGTGATTGATTTCATATCTATTTATAGGTTTGGAGGAGGTTAATGAGATGGTTGAGTATTATTTGAATATTTAGAATTATCCAAATAATCAATGGTGAGGAATTAGTCCTCATCCATGAGAATGATGACCAATTCCATGGATTGAGAAGAAAGGGGAGGTGGTTAAGCGACTCACCAAGGATGGGTCAAGTTAGTTGGTTCAGTTGTTAAAGAAGTTGAAATTTTCTAAGTTGAATCACAAGGTCGTTCTCTAAGTTGAGGAAATCCATTGGGTGAGTCAACACATGGTTGAGAAAACTATGGAGGATGTTTGTGTGAGGTGTAAAATTTGGATTTTTAATTAATATTTAAGTAAAATGATGTGCATGATTATAATTAATTAATTAATAATTAATCAATTATTTTAAAGTGGAGGGAAATGGTATTAATTGTGGGGAAGGTGGTGGGTTAGTGTGTCAAAGTGGATTTTGACTCTAAATGTAAAATTTAGGTGTCTACATTTGCTCATATTGTGTTGTGAAACAATGTCATTTTGAAGAATAGTAGAAAAACTAGAATGTTGATGATTATGGAGAAAAATTAACTTTCCCCAAGTAACTACAAATGAATGTGATGATGGCCCCTTGAATGTTCATGTGGGAAAATGGATGAATGATCTAAATGATTCGAGGGAAGATGATGAATTGGTTATAATTAATACCATCAATAAATTCAATTACTAGAATTGATAAATAACTTTCAAAATTTAAAACATGTGCAAAATGATTATCCCATAGCCATTAAAAACTAGAGCATAGTTTGGAAAAATAATATTTTTTAATTGTAGACTACATACTTGGATGGTACGTAGGACTTAGGGGTCACATGAGTGGATGTGGTAATGATATTGTAGTTGGAATTTTGAGCTATTAGATTAAATCATGAAATTAAAAAACCCAAAACATCAAAATACCTAACTAAGAACTAGAGACATAAGAATCAAATGAAAATAGACGAATACATAATTCAAACCAACATTATAATCATAAAGCTAATTACTCCAAACCAAGATCAAATGGATGAAAGATAAGAGGATTGGATTGAGATTACCTTAGACTCATATTTTTGACATTATGTTGGCATGATCAAGGATGTTGATGATGGATTCAAAGATTAGATTAGTATGGACTTAGTGTATTTCTTCTTTATTGTTATTTTAACATGGAGACTTCATGATATTCATAGATGGATTGGCCATGGATGAGTGGCTTGCTTATATATAAAATGGAGGGAAGAATCAATGGCTAGAATTCAATCTTGGGCCATTGGGATCAATTATTGAGGATTTTTCAAGAAATTTTTAATTCCTTGGAAACCTCTAGAGTAGAGGGTTCTAGATTGGGAAGGGTAAGTTAGAGAGGAATCTAGAAATGGAGGATTATAGAATCCTCTTAGGGATTAATTAGGTTTGGGTAGGGGATTACTAGGGGTTTAAGAGAGCCTAGGAATAGGCTTAATAGGTGGGTATATGGGTAGGTGAATACAAGGTATTTTTAAATTGGCAAGTGGGTTAATGGGCATGTTAGTAGGTAAGTAGGCTTAGTTAATGGCATAATAAGGGTTATTAATTAATTATGAGGGTGGAATAAGGCTTATGGGATGTGGGGTATTTTATAAAGGGATTGAGATATAAATTAATTGGCTAGGGAATATAGTTATAAGTTAAATTATGGGGATTAGTGGGACTATTAGGGTAAGTGGATTTAGGTGCATACATTTTTTTCCTCTTTGAAAGAACATTTCAGGTAGACAAAGTAGAAGGAGTAATGGTCTTTCAAAAAAAAACCATGTCATAGATGAATGTTAGTAAATGATGTTAGGGGATATGATGCCACATCAAGGGGACATGTGTAGAAGAATGAGATGGATGGCCACTCAAAAGAAGACATGAGGACTAGGATGAAATAATATATATGATGGGACAGGATGAGAGGTGTGAGATAGATGATGAAAGATATGAATGTAACTTGAATGGTGAGCTAAAAATGGATTATTCCCCTATCAAAGACACATGCATGGGGAGTAGATATGAATATGTTACAGTTGTAAACACATCCCAAGGGGGAATTAACCATAACATGATGATGATAAGATAAAGGGTCACAATATTTCAACATATCCCAAGCAAAGATGCATGCAAGGGAGAGCCGCAGGCCAATATAAGACTTGATTGGATAATATGAATGATAAGTATAGCTCAATATTGAAGTTAAAATAGATGAGAAGGAAGAAATGATGTGATCGAGTGACTAAAAGCCTTCATAGCATCGAATCAATGAGCCATAATATGATGAAAAATTTACGAATCATATCATGCCCTAATCGAGGGAGGAGATTTTAAACTTTAAATGAATGATGGATGGGAGAAATGATGGATGTTTTGATGTGTCAGGCCCAATCAATAGGTATAGGCAATTGATAAAAAGGATTAAGGAGATGATTATGAGGATGGTATTTGATCATTTGATGAATTATTATATCTCAAAGATTTGAATAATACAAGACTTGTGAGGATAATAAAGGACAAGATAGTGTGAGATGGGTGATGAAGAAAGAGGTGAGAGTGGTTGAGCTATCTTTGGGCCCTAAAAGGTGGCTAAGTGATGCCTACATAGTCTGAAAAGACCTCAGGCTGATGTAGTTCTTACTAGAAGATGATGATGATTAATGATTAGAGGATGATGTTAGTGATTATAGGATATGATACAAATGATGAGATGAGGATTATGAGGATAAAAGATTGGATGGGCTATGAGGATTATATTAGTGATGGTAATAATGATGATTAGATAAATGATGAGGGTATAGGTGATCAAGCCATCACAATTGTCATAAGGCTCATCATAGTCTAAGTAATCCAAGAAATATGGCACTTGATAGTATGCCTCATGATATAAGTATGACCAAGAGGGCATTATGCCAAAGTGTATTGGCAAGTAACGAACTCTGCATCATCAAGGGCACCTAAAATCATCATTATATATTTAGTGGCCTCATATCATCCTCGTTCGTTACCTAATAGACAAAAATAAACATGATGCAATATAGACTCAAAAGACAAAGACAATGAAATATTTACATAATAAAAGGCATGTAAACAAGAAAATTAAAACATACAAGTAATACACACAAGTATCTACATACAACATCACCACGTCTTGTTTAATGATGGGATGAGTGATTGGGTGATGGGATGTACTAGGATGATCATGATGTGATTGTGGACATAGGGTAGACTTGAATTTTGAATGTATTTGGATTTGTGTAGGATGATCATGATTAGGATTAGGTATCAAGTAAGGATATGGATTTTGAACTAGATGAGGGACTTAGATGAGGATTTGGATATGTGGACTTGGATTAGGATTAGGATAAGGATTTGGAGGTTTAGATGAGAGACATAAAACTAATCAAGTGAAAGTGAGACTAGGTCAATGTGATTTTGATATAGATAAGATTTACCCCTGATTTAGAGTAGGAGGATGGATGACGTGATTGTGAAATATCAAAGGCATGAATATGGATGCGACTAGGGAAAAATTCATAAGATAAGACACCATGGACTATTTTGGCTTTTTCAAAAAAAAATTAATTTTTAGGATTTTTAGAATATTTTAATTTTTAGGGATTTTCAAAATATGACACGTACACTATATAAAGAGGGTTACTAGCAAAGGGAATACCAAGCCTAGTAACCAAGATAAGGATGGATTGATGAAATAATGGATGGGAAGATAAAAGGATGAGGATGATGGTGAAAAGAGGTGGATGACATCATCATGTAGGAATTAAATAGCTTTTAACTTGAGTGTCCATTGGAGGATATGCCAAGAATATTTTAGAACATTTCTTTATACCTTTTCCATGTCCTTACAAAGGTCAAAATGGGAAGGAAAGATGGACATTAAAAGATGTATGATGATGTGTAGGAACAATGGACCAAGAGGTATGACATAGATGGGATTGATAAGGGATATTATGTAGATGTATTTGATGGATGAAATGGATGGATTTTTCCCTTAAGTGTTGAGGTATAATGTAGACAATAGATTATTCTATCATGACACCAAAAACTAATTTTCATCATCGTACTTGCCCAAGGTACTAAAAGACTAGTTTTCACCATTGGATGAATGATTTTTATTTCATTTTTTTACTTTTTTTACTTTTTTTATTTTTTTATATGGCATCTCAATTTATTAGAGGTGGGCAAGATGCAAGAATGCCAACACTATCTAGATCTTCAATTGACACCTATTCTAGAGATATGTGATGTTAGGACCATGTGATGGATGCCAAATTCATGAATGTCCTAGTGGCATTTATTGATTCTTGATTTAACATCTTTTAGATGTCTCAACTAGGTGTCTTTGTAACCCTTATGAGTGATAATGTTGCCTAGGGATTTGAGATATAGTATGGATGGGAGTATGTCATAATTTTTATAATGGGATATAATATGTGAATGAGGGATATGATCATGATGGATGATATAACAAGATGGGGATTAAAAATGGGGTTTAATAGTTGCATACACCATTGGATATGGTGAAAGGGATTCTTTAGATTGGTGTGAGATTAAGGGATCCAAGACCTTTTGAATTTTTGATTCTTTGATCTAAACATGAAGAGGATGGTCGGCCATATGATTATTACTTTTGACATTATTTTGATACTCTAATTTTTATTTTGATTTTGACTTTGGTTGCCTCCTGTTGCCTAATTGTGCGCTTCACCAGAGGGGATCAAATTTTGATTGGATAAATGATTTTGATGTGGATAGACCCCTAGCACTTCAAGGATATCTATACTAAGGGATGATTTTTTGTGACTTGGATGATTACAAGACTTGTCTTGATTATAATTAATTTGATTTGGATCATGTAAAGATTGATTATTTAATAATATTAATTGATTATGAGCTTAGAACATTATATATTCAACACATGATGTGGTATGGAAAGGGGAATCCAATTATGCATGTTCATGTTCACCCCATTCATGGAATGGTATGTAGGGATTATAGATGGGAGTTGGATGATTAAGGATTTGTGGTGGATTAAGGGGATAAAAAGAAACATAATCCTCATAAAGGTCACTAAGAGCCTTAGCCTCAATGTCAAATAAATTGTCCTCAAGAATATCAAAAGGATCACTAAGAATTTTGAGGGAATTAGCATCTAAATCTGATTCATGTTCATCTTGATGATCCTCAACTGATAGAGCATCCAAGGATTTTGCTATAATTTCATTATCCTAGGATAGATCAAGAGGCATACCTTTTGACTTGGTGATAGTAGAGACATCTTCAAAGAGATAAGTGTCAACATGACTTTCATTACCTAAAAGGGATGATGATTCTGACATGGATTACGATTCATGTGCTAGTGTCTGACATGATTCTGACCATTTTGATTTTGAATTTCATAGGGATGTTGATGAGTAAATGTCACTAATCGATGATTTCATTATAGTATCCATATAAAGGGTTTTTTGGATAACATAATTGTCCACAAGTACCTTTTTACTTTGGGTATGTGGATAGATGTGTTAGGCTTAATAGATTTGTGAAGATGGGAGATGTGATGTGAATAGGACATAAAGATGGTTTGATCAGGGATGGTTGTGGAATGGATAGGATTGGGGTCATGACCTTGATTGAAGAGGGAATAAGATTGATCATGCTTAGGATGAAATTCTTGGCATACCCCCTTTTGCACACTCCTAGGTGTGGATACATTGTGTTCTCCCTCAATTTCAATGTCGATATTATCAATTAATTTTTGGATATAATCTTGAAAATATGACACCTATTAATAGAATGCTTAGAGAATCTATGGTATACACAAAATTGTTATGCTCGATACTAGGAGGGCATGTTTTTGGATAAATCTATAGGTCATGTTTTTGGGTGGACAATCATGCCTATGTACCTTAATTTCCAAAATAGGGATTCCATAGAGAGGGGTATATGGATTGTCTATGACTTTGGATGTGGAAGTTTTAAACCAAGATGTGGAATAATATGATGGTGGAGTGTGGGATTGTTGAGGAGGTGAATGGGAATGAGATGCGTTTGGCAAGCCATGCTTCCCTTTGCTATTAGGATGGGGTATCTTTTATGGACTATGACTGGTAGATGGAGGATTTGAATATTGATAGGTATGGACTGAGGGTAAGGTGAGTTGGATGTGGTCAATACCTTTAGGAAGATGGGCACTCATTTCAAATAGCTGTAAGAGGAATTAATCTTTATTGGTTGGGATGTAATCATTAAATAGGGAAACATTATCCCTTATACATTGAAGGATATGAGGAATACGGTTATGATGAATGAATGAGGAGTTTAACCTTGGTGGGATAACATGTGGGATTTGTTGATGAGGAAGGACATGGGATCTTAGTTTAGGCTTGATGGGATTGAGTGCTGAAGGTAGATGGGCACCCTTTTCTAGCACCCATAAAAAGATCTCATCCTTATTGGCAAATAGGTATTATTTTGTGAGAATAGGTTCCAAATCCATGGGGATAGATGATAAAAGGGGAAAATATGATGTGAAGGTAGTTTTAGGGATTTAGATAGGTGATTGGTCAAAGCAGAGCTAAATTATTGAGCTAATATGACAAGTGTTGGTGAGGATGGAATGGATGAAATGATGTGATGATGTAAGACTATGATAAAATTTTAGATCAATAGTATAATTGGTGCTGATAATTTATTGATAATGCTTACTTTTCAAGTTAGAAAAATGGATTAGGATTAGACTAGTGCCTGGATTCAAACTAGCAAGATGATGATTGGATGGGTGCTAGTTATGAATAGACAAGACAACTAAATTAGAGATGATTATATTGATGATGATTGGCTACTAGATTGAAACTGACAAAGTGATAAGTATTAATTGAGTATAAAATATGATAAAATGATAGTAGACTAGGATGATAAGAAGATACGTAAGAATAAAAGGACTATCTTAAGCCTTAGATTGATTTTAAGGTGGGATGGGATAGGATTGTGTGATGAAGGATAGATGGAGGGATCAAGGATGATGGGTTTTAAGATTAGGACAAGGGTGGTGATTTAATGGTGGTGAGTAGGATTTAGACAAGTCTATGACCCAAAGATCTAACTACATGTGTTTTTGGATAAGACATGATGAGGTTAGACTTAGATGGGATTGCTAAGATAAGTATGTATAAGATAAAGTGATAAGGTGCACAAGATAATCAATATTATATAGGATATGATGACTTATAAAAAAGATGAGACTTTACAAAAAAACTATGAATGTACAAGATAGATAATAAAGATATACAAGATGATGATATAGAGAGCCTAGATAATTGTGTATAGGTTTGGGGTGAAACATTGAATCAGTTCAAAAACAACATGGGTCTAGCATACACACACCCAAGCAACTAGACCATAATCCTAAGATTATTAAATTGATGGGTGTGCAACTCGATGACCACATCATTTAACAACTTCATGGGTGAGGACGCATGTTGGTGACCCATTATGGTATCAACCAAACTATCTCAACCTTATCTATACTTGATGACTACTTAGGATCTGATCTTGACTCTGATTGTGTATTGCCCGTTATGACCAAAAGTTCTTATGCTAGGATTGATAGGATATTTAAGGGTATCTCTAATATACGCTAGATACGATGGGACCCAAGTCCATATAGGGTGTTGTCTGATACCTAGCTCATATAATGAACTCTTCCCCTTCATGGATGACCTATATGGGGTCAATTTCTTAGCCTAACGATAGTTATCTCTGATATTTATACTCCATTATAATATGGAGTTTGGATTAGTGCATGGTGGTGGAATCCATGGTCATTATCCCCCTAAGACTATGGCAATTGCATGGGTGTTAATTCCATGTCACATTTCACCTAAAATATAAAATGAGAGAGTTTGTAGGTGGTTTTTGATCCTCCAAGAATCACCACAAGGATGTAAGTAGGAGAACATATATATGTGTGTGTGTGTATATATATAAATATATGTATATATATATATGTGTGTGTGTGTGTGTATATATATATGTATATATATATATATATATATGTATATATATATATATATGTATATATATATATATATGTATATATATATATATATATATATATATGTATATGTATATGTATATATGATTTAAGCAAAGTAATTAAAACCATTTTAGACAAAAATGAGTTTTAAGATGCCAAAATGTCTTTGATGGATGCCCTACAATAAAATGATTAGTAGTTTAATTGGCACTTTTAAAGAGGCAACCTGCAAGACAATGATTAATAGTTTTGATTAACAATCTTGAGGCATAACCTGTAAAGCAAATGTTAGTAATTTGATAATTTTGCCTTTGATGGTCATATTACCTATAGGCACACATCAATTTAATGTGTAAGCAAATTCAAATAAAGGATTAAAAATAATGTCTTATCTAATTTCAAGACCAATCAATCTGCAAAACAAATTATTATTGCTTGATCAACTTACCCTTCCACTAAATTGTCTGTAAAGTGCACCGTTGGTAGTTTGGTATAACATCAAGTGAGACCACAAATTGTCAGTCAAATTTACCCATGGGAATTTCCAAACAACATATTGATCCAAACACTAAAAATGATTTTAATAAGTTTTGTATCAAGAATGGCTCCTATAAAACTTTTATTATATACTCTTAAACCTTTTCTTATAATTACAAACTTGTACCAAGACTAGAATTGTTAACACAATGAATTAATTATCATATTAAATCAATTAATTTTAATGGAAACCCTAGATTTTAGATTCCTTAATATTTAAGAAAAGTAATGTACTATATGATGTGGTTGGGTTAGAAAATTATATACAAGAATTTGAGTGTAAAAAACACTAAAATATATATAACTAATAGAAAGGATTCAAAATGATAATTTTAGTTGACTCAATAAATAACACCAATGCAAATAATGGATGATGATTAAATCACTAATTCAAATGTAAATGGGATTTTTTGGAATCAAATATCTTTAATGAAATCCATATCATGGTAGACAAAGTTTAATGTAATAGACAAGTGTTTAACTCGGTGGGTCAAAAGCTATGAGACACGGGGATTATGAGAGCAAAGGGCCAGATGGGGCAAAATGTAGTAGAAATTTTGAGCTATTAGATTAAATCATGCAATATAAAAACCCAAAACATCAAACTACCTAAGCAAGATATAGAGCCATTAGAATTAAATGCACATAGATGAATACATAATTCAAACCAACATTCTAATAATAAAGCTAATTGTTCCAAACCAAGATCAAATGGATAAAAGACAAGAGGATCAAATTGAGATTACTTTAGACTCAGATTTTTGACATTATGTTGCCATGATCCAAGATGTTGATGATGGATTCAAGGATTAGATTATCATAAATTTAGTAGATTTCTTATTTATTGTTAGTTTAACATGAAGAATTCAGGAGAGTTATAGTTGGATTAGCCATGGAGGAGTGGCTTGCTTATATAGGAAATGTAGGGAAGAATTAATGGTTAAAATTCAATCTTGGGCCATTGGGATCAATGGTTTGGGATTTTTCAAGGAATTTGTAATTCCTTAGAAGCCTCTATAATAGAGGGTTCTAGATGGGGAAGGCTAAGTTAGAGAGGAGTCTGGAATTGGAGGATTCTAGAATCCTCTTAGGGATTAATTATAATTAGGTAGGGGATTAGATAGGGATTATGTGGGTAATTAAGGACTAGCAGTGTATGAGATCCTAGGAATAGGATTAGTAGGTGGGTAGATGGGTAGGTGAATAAAAGGTATTTTTAAACTGGTAAGTGGGTTAATGGGTATGGTAGTAGATAAGTAGGCTTAGTTAATGGCCTAATAAGAGTGATTAATTAATTATGAGGGTGGAATAAGGTTTATGGGATGTGGAGGATTTTATACAGGGATTGAGATATAAATTAATTGGCTAGGGAATATAGTTATAAATTAAATTAGTGGGTAAAGTTGGATTATTAGGGCGAGTGGATTTAGGTTCTTACAAATATATCTCGATGATGGTAACCTATGGGTTGTAAAACAAAAAAAAAAGAATTTTTGATGTTGATAAAAGTTTACAATATTGATAGTTGCAATCATTGATAAAAATGTTTAGCACTTTGATTAAATCACAGTAAAAAAATTAGGATGAAAGAAGCTTAGAAGGGGTGAAAAATGAAAATGGAGGGAAAATCATGTGGGGGCGGGGGTTGAAAATGTATAAGTAGGGGTTGGGGGAATTTGAAATTCATTTTTACAATTTGATTTGATCTTGGATTTTATTGTGAGTGAAAGTGAGTGAGTTTGATATAGGGTTGGAGAGGGAAATGGATCTTATCCCTATGCACAGGCATCATAGTGAGTGAGCATGGAGATATTAGAGACTAGAGAGGAGAGAGAACCTGTTAAGTATGATTTCAATTTTTATGTTAATGTTTTGATTAGAAATTAATTCATAGGAAAATGAATAAAATGATTTTATAATTTTCAATTTATCACATTCAATAGTAAAAGTGTGAATTCTTCAGATGGAATGGCAAAATTGTTTGATGCTGTAGTGAAAGCATTAGAGGTAGATGAACAAAAGGGATGGTGAATTCATTTCCTACAGTGGAAAATTCATTCATAGACATGGAAAATTAATTCATAACTATGGAAGATTTGGTCATAGCAGTGGCAAAATCATTATGGCTAGGGTGGAAAAGAAGAGTAGTGAATTCATTCATGGCAGAAGTGAATTCATTAAATTTTGTGATGAATTTATTGGATGTTGTGGTGAATTCATTTAGGGAGATAGGGATTGAGGTTAGTTAGATAGTGGATGATGTTAATGATTATCCAATTTAAATGTACATGCTTTGTGGGATATGATGAGGTGTGTGAGTGATTTTAAGTATGAGTGAGATGGTTAGGTAGTCGATTAGGAATAACAATGTGCTAATATGATTATGTGTAGGAGGTATTACTTATTTTAGCCACATAGAAGCATAGGTAGATAACATTGACATGGATTTATAGATTAACAAAGTATGAGTTTAGGGTATTATAGGTGATGATATTGTCATACATTGTTGAGATGCCATAGATTCAAGCGGACAAGACTTTATTGACAATAATGGTAGAGAGATGGCATAGTGAGACCAATACATTTCACTTGTTGACAAATGAGATGATTTTTACATTGGAGAATGTATGGAATATTATAAGGATCTTGATATGGGTAAGACATGTTTATTGGGGTGAGGAAGCACATGTTGTTACTTTATATAGTATATTTGGAGAGGAGTTAATCCTGATTGTCAAAGGAGAGGTTGAAAAATATATTTATGGATCAAGATGTAGATGCCTTGATTATGGTATTCATGGTTGTTGTCAATGGCATAATTCTACCCAACAAGAGAAGAAGGCTATGCCTTATTGGATTCTTGTATGTGATTAACAACATGATGGATATGGGTGAGTGATATGCATGGGGTCCCTACATGTTAGCTCATTTATATAGAGATTTGTAATATATTTAGATGAGAGAGAAATTAGTTCATTGACATAATTATAAGTATAGGCATGGGAAAGCATTACAATGGAGTGTCTCATAGGTTGCATGAGGGTTAGATCATAGGATGAGTCAATGGTGTATGGATGGTATATGATCATAGTTGTTTAGAGAGCAAAATTGGAATAATTAGAGTGGTATATGAGAGTGATGGCTGAGCTTGGGGATGAGTAGATTAGGTGGAGACCTTACATGGAGATATATTTTTACTAGTCACATGATGGTCTCTATATGGAATATGTTATGGTAGAATGATATATTATAGGTTGTTAAGAGTATGTGTTTGAGTGAGATAGAACTGATAGGGTTTTATGATATTTTGATATTAGACAACACATTATAGTTGGACCACATGTGTTTACTAGGTTTTTGAGATAGATATATTAATGGGGTGTATGTATTAACTTGAGGATATCAGAGCACAACTGGACACACCTATATACAGTGAAATTTAGACATAGGAGGGATGTGGATAATGTGGGGAATATTTATGGTTATGTAGATTGGTGGGATAGACAATGAACTACTATATTGATAATGCCATATGTACCATCGAGGATGTAGAGATAGATATTGGTGGACACCCTTGGTGAGGCATCCATGAGGGATTGGACTGGAGGTCAGGATCAGGATATGTTTTATATAACAAGGGAGGAGAGAGATAAATAAAAGCTATGAGATAGACATAGGATGCATAAGTGAGGCCTAGGAGGGTTGAGACAGAGATAAGGGGTGTAGAGATGGGAGGAGATTCTAGTAGAGAGGAGATTATATATGAGGGGATATGAGATGATGAGATAATCAATGAGGAGATTGGATATGAGGAGAGACTAGTTATGGTGATTGATTTTGGTGATGAGGATGAAAGGATGATTTATGTAGTAGAAGATCTAGTAGGAAGAGGGGATAGAGTAGGGACATCAAGTCTAGTGAGATTAGAAGAGGACCATGCACTGCTTGAATCCTTACACTAGGACATTAGAGATAGGGATGTGTAAATTGTAGGGTTATAGGGAGATGGTGGTAAGAGGGATATGAGAGGAGACATGAGAGTAGATGAGGTTACAAAAATGCATGCTAAGGTTGATAGTTTATAGGTTGATATGGATAGATTGACAAGCAAAGGTTGTTGAGAACTATTTTGACATGAACAAAAATAAGTGGGGTGTTTAATACCCATCTCTCCTAAAATGAGACTTGAGCAAATAAATCTCCCCAAGGTCATGGTTACCAAGTATTGGTATGTATGTTAATCTAGTTGGCTTACTATGGACCATTCCATATTAAATGTCTTTAATGAGTATTTTACACAAATCAAATATATTTAAATCATGATCTTTTGCCTAAAGAACCAACAAAATTATCTAACTATGAAAATTTAGTTGGTTAAAATAAATATATTTATTACAAGGGTTCAATAGTGTATCAAAAATAATAGGCAAGAGCATGCAATCAAGATAAACATATAACCATAGATTAAAACATAGAAACTCAAGTAATATAATATAATAGGATGATAAAAAAAGATAAGAAAAGAGGGAAAGATAGGGAGAAAATATAAAAGACCCCACTCTCTCTCTCTCTCTCTCTCTCTCTCTCTCTCTCTCTCATCTCTCTCTCTCTCCTCTCTCTCTCTCTCTCTCTCTCTCTCTCTCTCTCTCTCTCTCTCTCTCTCTCTCCTCTCTCTCTCTCTCCTCTCTCTCTCTCTCTTCTCTCTCTCTCTCTCTCTCTCTCTCACACACACACACACACACACACACACACACACACACACACACAGAGGGAAGTCCTTAGATAAACTAGTCTTTAGTTGAGCCAAAACTAGCACAACTCCATCTAAGGATAGTACAAGAGTCTATGAATATGGTAATAATACAAAGAGAGGGAAACACCACCATATACATGCACATGAAATTTCTATCAGCACACAAAGCTTTTAGATAAATACATTTCCATGAATGATCATTTGGGATTCATCAATATCTGATTAAGTTATAGACATGGCTTCCAAACAACCTTACTTTAGAGAGTTACTCTAAGAAATCAAAAAAATACATGAAATAAAATTGACTGATCCACTACTCTACTACTAAAATTAAAAGTATTTAACTAGGTAAGGTATATTCTAATCTTGAAAAATGTAAGCCTTTAATAAATAAAAGGAGATAATCTTATATAGACTCGTAGGTCCATGGAGTTTCAAATTTAAATTCATTCAAGAATGGGGTAGTTATATAAATCATCAACATGATTGCAAGATGCAATTGAGATTACATTGGGATTACCAACTACCCACATCTACTGTAGTTGAAACCATGCCTCTAACAATTAGAATCCACACCTCTTTAAGGATATATTTATCTTATGCTCTTTGTTTGATCCTAATGCGCATGTCATGCTATTGATTTTTAGACTTGTACCACTCGTCTCAACCATTTTACTAGTTGGATCCATTCTATAATTGATTCTACTCATTAATTGGATGCATAGTAAAATCTTAGCTTTTAATAATTTTGATGGCCAGATAGACTGTCAACCTTGGTCCCATCTCTTTTTTGATGTCATAATTGCCACATGTCTCTTTTTCAACTTCCCATTCCTTTTCCTTCACTATGCCATTAGCATTGCCTATTGGATCCCACTTCACCATTTGGCAGCTTGTTGACACCCATAACATTTATTCTATCATTTGCCTTTATCATTGTTGTGGCAATGTGCCCCCTTCTTAGCTTCATGGGATCTTCATGTTTTTGGCTAATGTTGTAATAGATCTGAACTCTTGGGTTTTTGAGAGTGTTCCACGTGGTGCCTTCTCAGGGCCCTAGTATCATGGGATTTTGGCTTCTAGGTTAATGCTTAAATGCCCCCAAGGTTTTGAGGTTCTAAGTTTTCAAACCTTTGTTAATAATTTTGGTCCTCCATGCTCCTGGGAATCTGAGTGGGTGACACATGGTTCCTTCTTAGAGCCCTAAGTATTTGAAACACTTAGTCATTTTTTTGAAAATATTTGGCTCTGAAACCATTTGTTTATGAGATTTGAACATGTGCAATAATTTAGAATCTCAAGAATATTTTAAAACACTACAAGAAATAAGAAAATAATCTAAGTAAATATTAAGAAAAACTAAGTTTAGCCAAGAAAATTTTATGTGAGAATTAGTCATTCAGATAAAATTAAGTTTTTTATGCCCAAACATTCAAATGGTATAAAGTTTATATAAAATGATAAAATGATTTAAAATAAAGGAAAGTGGACTTTAAAGTCTTAAAATAAACTTGCAAGTTAGACATTAAGGTTCATAGATGAAAGCTTATATTTAGTTGAATATAATGTAAATACATTACAAATAGAGCATGTTCAGTCACTTGTAACTTAACATGTAGTAAATTATCGATCAAGAAAGGCCTCAATCAAACAACTGAGAGAAAATAGGACTAAACTCTAGAGAAAAAATATGTTCCATGATTTAAATCATGAAATTAGGTCGTATTGGTGGAGGCAACAACAAGGGTTAGAGAAGAGATGGAGGGATATATACACAAGATGCAAAGACACTGACCTCAGACTACACATGACTAGCCTAGGGTTGTAGGAGGGAGAGGGATACTTCATGACTCAAGTTGGTAGAGGCTAGGGAGTTATTAATAAGACCTTGACAGATGATGGCCTTGGATAAGGTCATGAGGGATATTTAGAAGGCTACTTATTACAATACTTTATACAAAGAGTTTGTACCATGAGCTCAACGGGCACCTTACTTTAGAGATTACTTGATGAGGAGGTCAAAATTAGGGAGGTCAGTCCATCTAGTGGAGCCGAAGTGATCTATATGGAAAGGATCTTAGTGTGTCATGGGTCTTCTAAGGATTACACCATAATGGCCTCATCTGAGATCACCTTCAGATGCCCCATTAGAGGGCCAGAGTGAGACACAGAGAGATGAGTGTGATGTATTGATATATCTACATTTTTAAAGATGAATCATTAAATATAAATATATTTACATTTTTAGTTGTAAAATATAATAATTTTATAAAAAATTATATTAAATATAAAATAAAAATTTAATCAAATTAAAAATATACCATCTTTAATATTTATTTATTATATTATTAATTATATTAACATTAATTTGAAGGGTAATCATGAACAAATAACAATCATCTAAAAAAATTGCATATTATATAAGATGGACTTTAAAAATAGCTGACAGTTTGAGAGGTCGATGTTTGTCATTTAAGATCGAATCTTCTCTTTTTTCCATTGCTTCTCTATTTTCTGAACATGCAATTCTTCCTCGTCAGTGAGGTGTTGAAAACAATAAGAAAATGTATAAATGCATAGGTGGGCAAACAAATGAAGGTAAAATTGTTTGCCATTAGAGATGATGGTAGATTGTTAATTTAATGTATAAATATATTCTTTGACAAAAAGTATTGGAAGGAGATGTGAAGCAGAACACATGTAGAGATTAATATTCATTAATTTTTAATATTTTGAATCTTAAATTTAATTAAGAGAAATAAGAATATATAAAGACTCAACTAATTCAAGGGGCCTTGAAGGCCCTATTTGTTAAGTAGACGTGTTTTTTATTTATTAATTATTAGTTTTCATATTTGATTAATTATTATTTTATTGTCCTGATTTAAATTTGGTATATGTTGATTTGTTTTTATGGATTTTTTCAACTTATGTTTTTTATAATAATTTTTTATAGTTAAAATTTTGGCCTTGTCAATATAAATATAATGTTTAATTTTATAGGAGTGTTTTGTTATTTCTGTCATCTTTAAACAGATATTCGTTGTATGTTTTTTAATTTAAATCTAAAAAGATTTTCATGTTTCATTGATAAAGGGAATATTACAAGAACTCTTAATTTTGTAAATCTCGCTTTTAGACCAAAGTTTACCCTGATCTTTAATCAATTTTAGAGATTGTTATAGTTTGTTTAAAAGTAAGAAAATGGTAGAGATGTTTTGGCATTTCAAGATCTTAGCAATTACATTAGATATTCCTTCAATGTACAGTAAAAAGGCTATTGGGCCCCTCGTAAAGGTATCAATTTGAAGTTGCCTATTATGACTTTCTCTCACTTATTTAAACACCCTTAAAATTTGTTTTCTTTTATACCCATTTTCCTTAAAAACCTCTTTTAACTAGTCCAATTCTTGTTCCAAGTAGTTGTTATCGCAAACCCTAAGATCTTTAGTGGCCAAAGTCTTCAAAACCCCTTTTTTTTGGGCCTGATGATGGTGAGAAGTAGCATACAAATAAAGGTCAGTGTGTGTGCTTTTTTTGTAAAATTTACGATCCAAAAAACCATCTTCATTGCAATAAAGGAGGACATCTAAAAAAGATAAGTTGTTATCTTGTTCCACCTCTTTAGTGAATTGAATACTCATAATCAAACTAATGAGGTGTGTGAAATTTTTCCAAATTGCTCCTACCATGTTACCAACACAAATTCGTGTCATCAACATATCTCTTTCATTCATTTAGTCAAATCTAATCTTCAATATTTATACAATCTATAAAATAAGATACAATTATTTTTAGAATAAATTATGTGACAATTTTCTTTTCTTTTTTTCCTCATTATTTCGTTAATGAAAATTAAGAATGAACCCACCTACAATAACTATCATTTTACTTTGTATGTCCTCTATTTATATGCTTACTCATATATATACATGTGTGTGTGTGTGTGTGTGTGTGTGTGTGTGTGTGTGTGTGTGTGTGTGTGTGTGTGTGTGTGTGTGTGTGTGTGTGTAAGCATATAAATAGAGGACATACAGAGTAAGCATATATATTGATGGGAGTCAGCTTGATTGAATATATATATATATATATATATATATATATATATATATATAGAGAGAGAGAGAGAGAGTCAATCAAGCTTATGATATATATATATATATATATATATATAGAGAGAGAGAGAGAGTCAATCAAGCTTATGACAACTATGGGTATGATACCCACATAGGTAAATTTATATGTACATATGATCAAGTAGGCACATGTGTTGAGTATGATGTCACCAATGGAAAATGTCTTGATATTTTTTCATTTTTATACTATTTGTTTTTTTTTTGATAAAATTTTAGAATAATATATATTTTTAGAAATTTTTGGTGAATCTAGGAAAATTTAATTCGTAGCTATGGTAAATCCTCTATGGGTGATGGCGAATCTAAATCTTACTTGTAACAAATAAGAAATAAAAAAAACTTTTCAAAACTTAAATATTATTGCATATTTGGATCCTCTTGAAGAGATATGCAATTTTAAAAAAAATCATCACAATCTGAGTCTAAATGGCATAACCGAATGATGTAATCAACTGTGAAATTTCAAAGGCCATAACTTTTGCATATGGACTCAGATTCTAACTATTTTTTTTTAAATTACATAGCTATTCAAGAGGAATCCAAATATGCAAGAATATTTAGATTTTGTGAGTTTTTTTATTTATTATTTGTTACAAGTAAGATTTAAATCCATTTAGTTTAGCCATTTGATTAAATAGTAGATGCTATAGATCAGTTATATCATTTAGTGACAGAAAATTTCTACTTTTCAGCTTAGTTGTCTGATACTCCCATTCAAAACTATCATACAATATTGTCATTCAGTGCTATCATTTGGCAGTGTCATTCAACACTATCAAAAGTCTGAATAAATTATCATTTAGCATTGTCATTTGGTTCCTCTATTTGACACTGTCATTCGGTTATGTGGTCCTCTAGTTCCAGTTTTGCTTGTTGGCCTATTTGATATCGGGGGTGGTTGTACTATATATATGTGGCTAATTGAAGTGTAATATTATATATTATTGTAAAGGGTTGGCGAGCCAACCCTCAAAATAATTTATATCCCTAAAATTTTGATGATCTAGTCTCATCTACCGACCCTAAAAAATGACCAAACCAAAATCTAAAAATATAAATATTCATGAATTAACAAATATTCACCACTAAAATTTACATTGGTAGGAATCTAGGCAACCTACATCTTACATATGAAATCAGTGCATGTTGTGACAGGAGGTCCTAATGTATATGTTGTCATTATCGAAAGACATATGCAAGTGTTTAAGATATAATCAATAATAAAATAGTCAAGTCTAGTGCAACATAATAATCAACAAAAATCAAGTGCTTGAAGAATATAAATAAAAATAGAAGGCAAGCATGAAGGTGTCAAACGTGTGATCAATCTCTAATAAGAAGAGCACATGTAATACATGACACAAAGAAAAAGTAATAAATGTATAACAATAAGTTTATGTTAAAATAATGAGGTATTGAATAAGCATATGATGTAGCTTAAAAAGGCTATCTAATAGTTCGGTCTATACTACCATGATCTGTGTTATAGGAGTCAGATGTATCACTCGATGTATTAGGAAAGTAAATTTTTAGAGATGTGTAATAATTGTCATCATCCATAAAATAGATATGTGTATCATATGATTATGGATCTATTGTGTAATATTTATGAGTGCATCATGATACCATAAATAATCCTAGTTTCAAATCTCTTGTGACATGAGTGGCTAGGTTCCATGTATCTCAAATGTAAAACTAAATGAGATAGAAGTATGGGAGATTATGAAATGGAAAATGAACTACATAAATAAAATGTAATAGGTGCCTCATATCATGGTAATGATGATGTAGAAGATGTTGGGATCACTTTAGATTAAATAATATTTATCTTTTATAGTTTGTCAGTTGTTTGTTCATGCGATATTTGAGGTGTCTCTCATATGGTTAGCCATGTATAGTGTGTACTTCATTATTATGCATATTTTTTATGTAATTGTGTAATTTTGAAGTATCAATCTCATATTAATAAGTCAAGGGTGTCTAGAAAATAAATTATAGGATCCTATATTAGGCATAACATAGAACCAAACTAGATGTGTTTGAGGACCAATCTGTGTGGAAGAGTAATATCACCTAAGTGTGTGTGTTGATGACCATTATAACCATGCAATGTCCTTATTTTTTGAAGTAAATTATATTTAATACAACCTAGATGGGACAATAATGACATTTAAATAGGGTTTTATCTAGAACCATTATCAATCATAATGTCATTTGTGATAATAGAA
>JARHVA010000077.1:137500-140000 GCA_037957365.1 Torreya grandis
ATTCTCATGTTAGATATTCTATAGTTAGTGCATCATATTAAATGTGTGTATTTTAAATATATTTAGCTATATTGAGGTAGGTTGTTGGAACAACCCACTTAAAATTGTTGAGTTGTTATAAGAGATAGAATATGACTCTTCATTCTTAGGAGACCCTTTTTTCATATATATAACATTTATTAAATAATTAAGAGAACAGAGTATTATGTGTATTCTTAGATTTTTCATGAAATAGAGCTTATAAATTTATTATAAAAAATAACATATACAAGATTATTTAAAAAAAAAGGTGACATAGGACATGCCAACAACGTTACACTAGGCCAAACTTAGAAGTCAAAAAGTCCCAAGGTCACAACGCCAATGAACAAATTAGGCCAAGCCTAGAGAAAGTTTTAATACATCAAAAAGGGCAAATTAAGCAATAGTAGAAAATAAAATAGTTGAAGACTAGGCATTATCATGGGGACCTTATCTATAGTCAGAAAGGTCTTTTTCATCATCCACAGGGTCCTATCTAGTATCATTATCATCATGTTCAACATTATATTTCTCTTCAATAGCACACAGGGGCAAAATGGATAAATTAAACCATGAATTTTTTTATCAAATCGCTAGAGATAGCCATCTTGGATTTACCAAATTAAAAATTTCTCTAGTCCTTGGCAACAAGAGGCGGAGAGCCCCACCCTTGAGCGTGTAGAGGTGGCTGAGGTGAAGAGTTCGAATGAAAATGATGATCTACAAGTGAAGATCTCCAACCACCTTGCTAGATCAAAAGGGGAAAGTGATGCTGCTATTAAAAAAAAAAACCTAGGAACAGTGACGAGGCATAATGTGACCCACCCCTAGGAAGGTTTTCCCAAGCTCTATACTCTCAAATTTTCAAAATTTAGTATTAGAGCGAGTTTCTAAAATTAAAATGGGCAACACAATCATTACATAGTTGCTTCAAGTGATAAGAAAAATGATATGTAAGCATTGTATGTTGAATATTTTTCAAGTACACTGACGTTTACTCTGATTGAAGATAATGTGTCTAGTTATTACATCATTGTATGCAATCTAGACATTTATTTCCCTCATTATAACTATGAAAAATTTGTAGAATGTCTCAATGAGTTGAATATTCAAGCATCACACTCTTGGATTATATAAATTTCTATAATCATTTACTCATGCACCATCCATGTTCCACTCTTGTCATCCAAAACTATGGTTTTTTTGTAAAAGTGTGACATTAGGAAAATATAAGAAATTTAAGTTATTTTGGTGCTTATATATTATTTGGTGAAGATTTTTTCTACCACACCTCATTTCCATGCACATGAGAAATGAATTCATGATGTTGAATGTGTGTCATTAATTAGTTTTTTTTTTCAATTGTGCATATTATAGTGTGTTGTCAATAGCATAAAAAGTCTATATTTTAATTTTCTAATTTATTAAGAGTTTGGTTTTTACATATTTTATAGAGTTTAGTTTTCTTTTAGTTAATTTTTTAGATAGTTTTATGTATCATTTTTAGTATAAGTTAGTTATCAATTTGTAGTTTATTATTTGTTTAATGTCTTTATATATCATCATAGACCATGTTTGAAGTTTATGAGTTTATTTTATTTTATAAAAAAAATTATTGTAATGTTATCAATAAATATTTTTAAATGGAAGCATTAAAGGTATAAACCAATATTTATATAAAATGTTTTGCAATGGTAATTAATTATGTCAAATCAATTAACATCAAGGGTGATTTCTAGTGGTAATGGTCATAATTTATGTTGTTTGGGATCGAGTGACAAAAATTGTACATAATAGCTACAAATGAAGACAATGAGGACCCAATCCTCAAATTTTATTTTCACTTTATTTCATGTATGGTGTGCAAAAATAAAGTATTATAATTAGTGTCAATATTTTCTCCTGTTGTGATGATAAAGTGGAGGTCAATATCATAGTACTATAGTAAACGAGTTCTTGATAATGGTTGTAGGAGGATCATCCCACTATTTTTAATTGGTGTGGTTGATATTCTCATGGATTGATTGATGGATCCCAATTCATGACCTAGATGTATTCCCATAATCATTATGTGTCAAATCCATTTGTAACCTCTATAACGGTATGCCATAATTTTAAAGCATGGTTACTTGCCCTATGTTTGCACTAAGGGGGAATGTTGGATATTCTATAGTTAGTGAATCAAATTAAATTTTTGTATTTTAAATATATTTAGTTATTTCTATTATCACATAGGTTGTTAGAGAAACCCACTTAACATAGTGGAGCTATTATAGGAGATAGAATATGATTCCTTGTTCTTAGGAGTTCATCTTCTTATATATATATATATATATATATATATATATATATATATATATATATATATATATATATATATATATATATATATATATATATATATATATATATATATATATATATATATGTATGTATGTATGTATGTATGTATGTATGTATGTATGTATGTATGTATGTA